>JAPYYW010000313.1:0-83537 GCA_030522545.1 Cremastinae sp. A BG-2022a | reverse complement strand
CAAGAAATTTTGCCATCAAATATTCTGTTTTAAAAAAGACATGAAACTCATAATCAATTTATAGAGCGCATTAAACGAAATTGTATGAAGTATACGCTTCGAATAATTGTAAAACATCAATTCAAACATGTTGAAACGGAAAAAGCGGCCGCGCAGCGGCCGCGTTGCTGCTCGTAAAGTTAAAAATGAAACGAAAATTGACATAAAATTATAGTTTACAGTGCTCTCTCGATCACTTTGGTTGAATTGAGACGAACTCGATCGATTTTGTTTGGAAGACTATCACATGTCGAACGATTTATTATTCTGAAAGTAGGCGCGAGCAGAGTCAATTTACACGTGTGCAATAACAGCGATTTACAACTGCAATTGCGGCAGGATGTTTTCAGTCGAGGCTCGACTCTTGTGACAATCGAACCAGAAAAAAAGCGTTCCGAAGTACATCTTCTCGTTTGTCCGGGAATCGAGCCTCGATTCTTTCGGGCGCTCAAACAAAACTCGCGTAACCGCAAAAATCGCACTCCGGCTCTGTTATGTCGGTATACACACTCTTCTCCCTTTATTTCTTCCTTTTTCTCTCATTCCTCCACTTATTTTTTCTTCGGATCCTCGAAAGTGCAGACACCTTAATCGCTTCCACGAATTCCCATTGCCCTCACGAACCGGAGATCAAAGATTTTATACATCCTCCCATGAGGCCTGTTACCGTTTATTTTTGTAACTCCATTTTTTTATTCCGTCTCGCTTTACGATACGTCCAGACATCAGGAATCCTAGATAAATGACCCACAGAGAATGAAATTCGCGGAGAAGACGGATTATGCGGGAAAAAAATGACGAAAAGTCGTAACAATCGAAAAGTCTTCGCCCGGAGAATACTTTTCATGGCCGACGATCGAGAGCGCCCGCGATTTTTTCTCTTACATTTTTTTTTCTTTTCTCCCCTTTTTTTCACAAAGATTACACGCTACTCTCGTCATCGTCGATAATACGCGCGTGCAACAGGATTTCCTCCACGAAACACTGCGTACGCGTATGCACATTTTTAACAATAGAGATATTTCATCGAGATTGAGGCAGATGTATCGACGTCTCGGAACATTTATCGCTCTGCGCGATGATCGAGGAAAAAATTACCGGTGTCGAGAACCTTCACCGTGGCTCGTGAGGTCATCCATCGATGGCGATCCCGCCGAAGATTCCACACTCGTGTAATTTTGTATACACTTTTATCCCAAAAATGTTTGAATAAAACGAAAAACTGAGAATGTACTTGCGTAAAACGACTTTAGAAACAATTTTTTAAAAATTTGCGAATATCGCGCGCAAGTATATATGTGTAAAATTAAGAAATTTATTGTCGAACATCGCTCTTTTTCATATTTTTCCATAAAAGAACTCATGCGTTAAAGTCGCGATTTCAAACACCTGCTGTCTCGATTACCAAACGGTGAAAGCTTCTCGATTTTTCAAGCATTTTAAAACAATATTGATGAAAAGGTATACGCGATTTTTCAAGAAATTACGTTGAAAAATCTCATGATTTATTTTTGCGTACGTAAAAAAAATATAGAGAACCTCCTTGAGAGAGATAAAAAAGAAATAATGGATCGTAAATCATTTTCTGGATGGTCGATCTTGAAATATATAATTGAGGGTCCAGATTTTTACCTGAAACCTGCATTTTTTGTTCGATAAAAACTTTTTAGCGGTTTGTCTTTTTTTTTGCGAAAATGTTAACGGAACATTTTTAACCCCGAGGGCGCTCCCTCGAGATATTGGTAAGAGGAGCGAGTGGGAGGTCTACGTTGAAAGAACGGAAGACGCGAGCGAGCGAGGGAGAGAGAAAGAGAGAGCGTGAGAGGGCGCGTATATAAAGGAGAGTTCCCAGAGGCCAGGGGGCCCAGTACCGTTCGAAGATGCAAGCCGCCGGGATGCTGCGTGGGACTGGTGCCATCAGGAGTTTTCCTATTTTTTTCATCTGCGCCCTTATCTTCCTCGCTCACGTCAGTGAAAATGCTTGTGAGTACAGGACAAAATCAAGCGAAGCCAATTCATTATTTCTTTTTTTTTCCCTTCAAAATTCCATTTTTTTGTTTTACCAGTGAAATTTAAATTTTATAATTTGAGTCATTGTGGCGAAAAAATTCAAGTGCAGCGAATTAATTTGTATAGTGTAGTGCATCGTGAAAAGTGACCATTTTTTAAAAATCAGGATTAAGAAATTAGATTCGATTTGGATCAAGTTGATCGATCAGAGAAAAATTAGTAACATTGTTGTTTATTGTTTCGCAGATGCCCACCCACTGCAAGTGTTGCCAAACATTCCCGGATACATTCCTGTTTACATAAGGCACGGGGATCAGCCGCTAAATGAAATAAATCCGGAATTGGCCGAGGCTTTTCACGAAAAGCAAACACTTGAGGTAAAAAAGAAATTATCAACATTATTTTCCAATCCCTCCTAAATCTTTTTAATTGTTATAAAATTTTTAATATTCATAATTTAAAAATGGTTGTTAATTCCTGCTTTTCCTTAAAATTTTCATAAAGTGATTAAAAAATTTGCAGTTATTTTAATTTAAAAAAAATATTCCTAGAGCATGCCGGAAAAGTATGACCACTCTTCGGACGACCTGGTAAAAAATTCGGAAATTCATCACTCGTACGATAACGAGGAGGACATCGGAGGCTTGAATGCCGGTACGAGAAGAAAAGAGACTATTTATTTGATAGGAGTCCGTCAATCGGGTGATGATAAGAATAAGAAAGGTGGCGATTTGGGTGAAAAAATAGCGTTGCCCTTCGAGATTCTGGAGCGAGCCGGGAACGAGGCGAGCACAGGGCCGAACGGCGATGACGATCCTGACGAGAGTTCCAAGGATGTCTGGACGAAGGAAGTCGAAAAGGAGAGCAGCGATCCGCCGAGAAGAAAGCCAATTGGTCTCTCCAGAGAGGCGGCTATCAAGGTGAGCCAGATAAAACCGTGAATCCTTTCTCGTTTAAAATACACACATTTATTAAACCAGAAGCCAACCGCACGTTAAATCTGCCGATTCTCTTCTCTCATTCGTTCCCTTTATTTTCTCATTCTTCGGCTGTCCTGTATAGAATACATGCCACATCGCCGGCAGATATATTATATTGCGTCGCGAGCCTAATGTGGGAACGTGTAATGCGCGATAAAATTGTATAATTGAATCGAAACACCTGGCCAGTCGAGCTCGCAATTATATCAATGGGAAAATGCAATTAGACCGATTTACAGGAATATATTTTATATTCTTTTCATTATATTCTCGTTTTTTCCTCGTTTCGGCGCTCCGATTCACTCGCGTATTATTTCGACGGGTTATTAAGACACGTGTTTTAAAAATGTTTTATTGGCTGTAGGAGAGTGGATATCCGGTAGACGTGCGAGAACTCGAGAGACTCGCGGCGGAAGTCGAAAAAGAAGAGACTCGCCCGAACGATCTTTACGACTCGGCGATCATGAGCGGTCGTCGCGTCGTTTATCCTTCCCGAGATTCGGACATGTCCGACGATGACGATACGAATAATGAGGAACTCGAAAAAATAATGGACGACGTCCAGGACCCCACTGAATTTCGTTCCAGCAGATCGAGGACGAACGAGGAGAGATTGAGGCCGGAGAGAGATCCAAAAGAGTCGAGACCCGACCATGATTCGACGGACTTCATGGTTCAGGAGGAATAACGATGACCCTTGATGTTCCACGACGTTCTTTCCGAACGAAACTTTGATAGATGGCTAAATTTAAAAACTAATTTTTGAAATCTCGTAGTTTTCAACACGAAACTCGGGACATAGACACTTTTGTAAATGCGTCCTTTTTTTTTTATTCACTGTAAATTTAAATAAATAAAAGACAGTACACAACGAATTTATTCATTAAATCATTTTTATTATTCATATGAAAAAATACAGGATTTTTTGGAATAAAAATATCTTTTATTTATCATAGTTTCATGAAAATACATTATTATTCCATCAAGAATCAATTTCTTCATTTAGGTAGATATAAAATTTGTTGCCTTCTTTTTTGAAATTCTGGACAGCGTATTCCTCATTACCGCGTATGAGAACGAGTTTCGCTGGAAGTACGGAAGCTGGGAAAAGTGATTTTTTTATTTCCGAGTAGATTGGCGTCAAGCGTTGATAAGAATTTTCCTCGAGGATTATAAAAAACTGGTCCTGGCTCTTCCAATTGAATATCTCGCTGGTAACGATGAAAGCTCGGTTTCCAAGACTGCACACGTAGGCTGGCATTTTTTTGTCAACTTTTGGTACGTAAACCGCTTCGCTCGGGACACATCGAAATTTCCTCGTCGAATGCTTTTTACCACTAAACTTTTTCGGTGCCTCGGTCGACGATGGAATATTGATAATCACATTTTTACGATAATCTTTGTTCTCGTCTCTCGAAAATTCGAATGTTTGTGGAAATTTCATCAATTTTCTCATATCAGTGTTTACTGGATCAGTGATATTGAGTTTTTCCAGTTTTGACAGAAATTCGAGCATCGTCGAATTTATTTCGCGACGAGGATGATATAATCCACCGAATTTTCCAATATTTTTCATCCTCTCGTCGACGTACTGGGAAAAATTCTGTTGATCCTCCCGATGAGAAGATTCGACAATCTGCCTTCGCACGAGCTCCAAAATACGAATTCCAGAAACAATGATTGGATTTAATTTGCTCTCGTGGAATTTTCCCCACGCTGAAGAATTTTCTTCAGCCTCGCAAATATTTGTTATCGGTAGCAGAAATACGATCGTCAAGAAAATAAACATCTTTTTTCGCGACATAACGGATGAACGATAGTAAAATTTTTGCACAGTTAAAGTATTACAGTTAAGTCTAAAAAATAGTGACATCGAGAAAATGCCAAGAGAACGAACGACTTCGATTTCTCGACGACACTGAGGCGAAAAATACAGAACTCTGACACGTAAGTGAAAAGATTAATAAGCTATGAGTGTTCCAAACAATGATTATTCTTAAGTATATATGTATAGCCCGTAGACTTACAAGGTGTCCTGGATAAAACTTGACAACGAAATTTAAATGTTTTCACAGAAAAAATCGTCTCTAGATTATCTAATCTGTAAAAATATATCATGAAAATTCCACAAAGACTAAAAACGCATATATCAATTATTTTTAGCAAGTTTTGCGAAATTATATTTTGAATCTTATTGTCCACACCTTATATACTCGTAAAATATATTTCTGGACGGTATGTGACTGGAGCCCACGTCTGTGCCCGCCGACCTTATCTCCTGTTTGAGCTCATGCCTATTTAAAATCCTTTGTCAAATTACGCACACTTTTTCAACCAAGCAAGTATGAAATTTCCTCTTCAGGATGTTGCATCCAAATTCGAAATTTTTTATATATTATTAAATAAATATCTTCAAAACGTAATTAAAAAATTTCATGACAATTAAAAAGTTCGTAACTGAGCAGTAATTACTAACAAATTAAAATTAGCTTATGAGAAATGATACAATCTGACGTATATATATGTCTCGTAAAAGCAACAAATCGAATATTTTCTATAAATAAAAATACTTTATTCATGAATTTGCTTAAAAATGATTATTCTATTGACATCAATATTTTTTCGTCACTATTATTTTATGTACGCGTTTAATAATAATAACATTTTGTAAGATCATCATCCTTAATAACAATTTACGTATTTTTATATCTATTTATATAAGAATATCCAATGGAATTTGAAAACTTTCCACTAAACCCGAGCTATTCGTAGCCATCTATTGTGAATTAATCCTAAAGTCATTTCGCGCAGGTGTTGTGCATCGAGCTTAAAATATTCGAATCTTAAAAACATTGACCCTCCCGTTCGTTCACGTCACTTTTCTCGCTCTTGGTGTAAATGTGATACTACTTATGTGCCAACTCTTGCACTTTGTTTTAAAAATAATAAAAATACAATTAAAATAATGTTAAATTAAAAAAATATTTAATCGAAGATCTTTATTCAAATAATTACGAGTGATCTGAAATCTAACGAGAATTGCGGCTAAAAATCATCACATAACCTGTCCCACAATACCAAAACACAATTTTCGTACTCGAAAAAAATTAAAAATTATTGAAAATAATCATCAGATATGTAATTAATTGTTCTTTTTTTTTAATGACGTTATAAAATATCATGAACAACGAAAGTTCGGGACGTTTATTGGTGAACTAACCTAATAAGGTTGACTCTAAAATATTTGATGATTGAAAAGAATAAATGAACGATTGCTGGACGTGTAGTGATCTGAAAAAAAAAATAAAAAAAACAAAGACCAATCACGAAGATTCTATAGTCATGTTGGAAGATAGTGTTTGATAGAATATTTTCAATTGTGTGAGAGAATAAGTGTTAAAATGGCTGGACAACAGCACCCATTCCCCTCTGGATTTCCAGGCTCACAGCAGTCCGCAATGAGGAGTCAATTTGGAGGAGGACAAATGGTTTCAGGACTAATGGGAGCCCAGCAGGGAGGTAAGATTATCTCGTATCAAAAATAGATTAGGGTGCTGAACTTCAATGTATTAATTTTTATTTTTGCTCCAGGAATAATGAGCCCTCAACAATTTGGAGTTGGTGTGGGAGTCGGCGGAGGTGTGGGAGGAGTCGGAGCCGGAGGAATGGGAATGCCGAGCGCTCAGCAAGTGATGGCTCAGCAGCAGCAACAAATGGCTCAGCAGAGCGCAATGCAACAACAGATGCAACAGATGCAGCAGCAACAGCAGCAGCAGATGCAGATGCAGCAACAGCAGCAGCAAGCTTCGCACGCTCAGCAAAGCAGTCAGGGAGGCGGTCAGGCGACCACTCCTCAGACTCCAGTTCCTCCTGCTCAGCCGCCAGCCCAGCAACAACAAAACAAGGAATTCAATACCGTCAGCTTGTGCAAATTTGGCCGAGAGACCGTACAAGACATCATTAGCAGAGCTCTGGAAATATTTCAGACTCTAAAAGTTCTTCAACCACCTAACGGTAAAAAAATTTCATTTTTATATTCAAAAAATCATTCTTATAAAAGAAAAATTATAAAAGCTCTCATGAATAAATTCTTGCATCAGGAACTGCCCAAGGTGCCAACATAGCCAATGAAAAGAAAGCCAAAGTCCAGGAACAGCTCAGAATGCTCAAACTTCTCTTTAGGCGCTTGAGACTAATCTATGAAAAATGCAATGAAAGTTGCCAGCTCCAAGGCATGGAATATACGCATATAGAGAGTCTCATACCGTTGAAAGAAGAATGGGATATGAAATCGGATGAAAAGAAGACTTCAGAGGCTTATCGTCTCGCGTGCGAAGAGAGCAAAGACGCCATGGAGGTTTGTAAAAGAAGTCATTAAACTGCAAAAACTTATTGCACTTAAAATTTACTTCGTTTCTTTTAAATTTATTTTTGCAGCAAGTGATCTCGAAAAATCGTCATCTCAAAGAAATAATTGACCACCTCAGGCGAATAATATCGGAAATAAATACTATGCTGAGTATGCGACGCTCTTAGATATTAAATTTGTATATAAAACCTCCCTGAAAGTGTCGTGTCGCGTTCTTAATAAATACGAGTGTTTTTCAAGCATACGAGACAATTCTACTGGAATTTTCAATCAAAACTTACCACGAATGAACATTATTCCTGCGAAGTGACATTGTTGACCGTGAAGCGAATGACGTCTGTACTCCGAAGAATAGCTTCCGGTATCGTGCCTAGTGGTGTTTCAAGATTTCTCACGTATATTTCGAGACCATCGACGTCGCAGCCGCGAAATTCCCCACAGACTTTTGAATTTTCGTGAAGATGGAACTCTGACGATTTTCCTGCGTATTAATGTGTCGAAAAAAAAAAAAATAAAAACGGATGAGCATTTTGAAACGAATAAAAAAATTACGTGTACGTAAATGTTGAGAAAAATTGAAAAATAGTTGTACATTTGTTCTGTATTTTCTTTTTTTTTGGACTACATTGCGACTGACGTTGAAAGGTTATGCGAAATCTTACCGACAATTCCCGTGACTGCGCGGAGAAATCTTTCTCGCAGGAAAGCTCTGGCTTCCTGCATTTCCGGTCTGGCGAAATCGTGTTCGACATTTTCCTTCGACGAATCGTCACTATTCTTTTCGTCGCCGATCATTCTTTGATTGTAATTAATTTGAAATTGGCAAGAGGATGAAAAAAAAAACGTCCGGTCCACGTGCGAGGAGTGTTTACACGAAAAAGTGGCGTTGGCGCATGCGTCAGGCAGCCGCGACCCGCCATATTTGAAAGTGTACGATCGAACTGGAACAAGAGAAAAATGAATTTCGCTTTCGAAACGAAAACTCTCTCGTCCCATTTCGACATTGTTTGGCGGAAGTGAAAATAAGATACATGAAATTTCTTCTGATAAGATATGAAAACGATTAACTTTCTCCGGAAGATGAGGGTTTCTACGTCACGGCCCGCATCCAAGACGGACTTGTTAAACCTTCGTGAAAAAGTAATTTCACCTCAGTTTTGCGGAAAATTCAACTCGGTGACAATGTCAAAATTAGTGCTGTCCCTTTTCGTTCTGAGTCTACTGAAGAATGGTGAGTGATCTACTAAATTAAAAAAAAATTATAATTCCATTCGATTGTCAACTATTGCATCCGCGTTTGTTCGTTTTTTTTTTTGGAAATGTGTGTTAAAATAGCAAAGTAGGCTACTGTAAATTTTCGTTGATTTTATTTTTGCAGAGGCTCAGTCGGCTACACTTGGCAAGTCGACGAAATTCGAGGGAATAAGTTTAATGCCAAGGGCCAGAGACGAGTTGCCAACGATCGCGTCCAATTTGAACTCGACATTGTTCTCGTTGCGTGAGATCCTGCTGAATTCGTCGCGGAACGACGATTCCACGAGGAATGTCACGCCATCGAGAACGGGAAAATTTTTTATGCCGAAGTTCGAGTTGCTCGCAGGTTTGAACGTCGGCGGAAGTACTCCGACGGTATCGAACGCGCTCTCGAGTTTGGCGAAAATTTCGGAATCGTCGGAACGTCCTCCGACCTCGACTGCTTCACCGCTCAATCCGTTCATCGCAGCTTCTTACGAGCCCTTTTCCTACTTCGCCTCGACCTATGCCGTCCAGCAATCCATCGTTGAACTGACGCGCCTCTTGCACCTCATCAAAATTCAATTGGAGAACAGTCTCAAGCGCAACGATTCCACGACTACGCCGAGAAGTCTCATCGACGACGAAAGCATTATTATCCAGGCAATGGACGATCGTAAAAGACGAAAGGACAGACTCAGGACGAAGAGCAAGGCGAAGAAGAAGCGACAGGAATTTGACTCTTCCCTCATCGAGACGGACGATTACACCGACGATAGTCAAGAGAATGAGGTGAATTTCAGGTGAATTTTAGCATGGAAAAACACGAAAAGTCTATTTATTTGAATAATCGATTATTATGGTTCATATCGTTAAGGTGGTTGGTCTGTGACAGTCAAATCCAAAAGTTTCTCCCGTTTTTATGACGTTTTTCTGACGTTCACAGTGATTTGCGAAATTAAGTTTATTAAGAAAAGTTGTTGCTAATTAAAAAAGTTGTTTTCCAAGGTCATGAATACCAGATATACTTGGTAATTAATTGACAATTTTTTTACGACAGATTTTTCTAAAAAATGAAACAAAGCTTCTTCTATGTTATATAAAACTCTCTGAAAAATTTTAAGAGACTTCACCGTTTGGAATTCGAGATATTTATTGATGAAAATTATAGTTTTAACACGCGCTCTTATGGAGAGTGTACAAAAAAAAAGTGATATTTGTTATTAAATATCTCGATTTCTACACGGTGAAACTTTATAAAATTTGGTGCACATATGTATATGACCTTAATAAATGTTTATGCAAAATTTTAACGAAATCTGTCGACTCTTATTTTACCGACCAACCACCTTAAGGTAGTACGTCCATGACAGTGAAATCAAACATTTTTATCTTACTTTTACTCCGTACCATGTGGTTTTACAGCTTAAGTTTATTAAAAAAAGTTGTTACTGATTGATTAAAGAACAACATACTCCAAATTCAAGGTCATCCAAGGTGACCCGTACTTGATACGTACGAATGAAAATTAGAAAACAAAAATTTGTTAGGATTTTTTTAAGGATGTTGTGTTCAAAAACAAAAATGATGGAAATATTTTGAAAATTTTACACAATAATAAGTATCATCTCTAAAAGGTTGTGTAAAAATGTCACGATGATTAGGAAGCTCCTCATTAAGATATTAATTGTTAAAAATGGCTATTTTTTGTACCTTCCCATAAGAGCACGGGTTAAAAGTTGCAATTTTGTATAATCAATATCTCAGTAACGAGCTTCCTAGTTTAAGTGAAATTTTGCACTGATCTTTGCATAGCGTTAAAGAAGCTTCGTTAAAGAAGCTTCATTTCATTTTTCAAAAAGATTTCATCATTTTTTTTGTGCAATCGCACAGAGAGTAGACCTGTCACTGAATGACCATGAATTTCAAATATGTTTTTCTTCAGTCGATTTGCAGCAACTTTTTAAAATAAATGTTTACTCTCAAACGACTTCGTATGGGAGAAAAACGTTGTCGAACTTTTGATTTTTTGCTCTACGGACTCAACACCCTTAAAAAACGAATTCAAGCTTCTTTGATGTACTATAAAAAGCTGTACCAAATTTCAATAAAAGTTCTACTTCTTAGAAGTCAAGATATTTACAGTCGAAATATTCAACACGTGCTCTTATGGGAGAGTAAAAAAATGGTGATTTTCGATAATGAATATCCCGAATTCTGTGCAGAGAAATTTCTTAAAATTTAATACATAATACACGTAGCATCAAAGATAGTTTATACAAAATTTGAACAAATTCCTAAAAAAAAATCGTTTTGTGGATGTACTACCTTAAAATAACTGATGAACACGAATTATTTTCTGCATTTAATTCGGAAAGGTTTTCGAATCGACGACGAGTAAACCGGAACGTCGAAGGCCTCTGAAGGCAACGAGCAGGCAGCAACAAAGAAGAACAACGACGACGACGACAACGACGACGACGACGACCGCACCAACGACGACGATGATGCAATTAAAGGCAACGACAGCACCGATTAATTCGACCACCCCGAGCACCGAGAACGCGACGACGATTCAGCAAGATTTTGGATACTACGGGGGAAGGCCTCACACCTCGGTGGGAAATTTGCAACTAACGTACGATCTCGATTCTTACGGGCAGCCGGTATATTCGACTCCCGGGCCGATTTGGAATTTGCAGTCTTATGGGCCACCATCCCAAAATTACGGCCCTCCGATATCGCAGAGTTACGGCCCGCCGTCTCAGAATTACGGACCGCCATCGCAAAATTACGGTCCACCGTCCCAATCTTTCGAAACTCCATCGAGAAACGTTCCTCTCTCGTCCCAAACGTTCGAGCTTCCTCAAGTTTCTGCTTTTCACAATTTCGAGCAAATTCCCCCGCCGAATTTTCCCGGAAGGCAGCTCGTCGAGCCCGTGGCACAAATTCCTAATCCAGTTCAAACTTCTTACGGATTACCCTACGTCTACCCTCCCTATCAATCCTACCCGGAGACCATTCCCAACGAAGTACCCACTGGGAGAGCCTTTATTCCCTCGTCCAGATCTTGGCGATCGATATTGGATATCGGCAGATCACGAAATTTAGTCACTACGGAAAATCCTCCGATCACGAAAAATACCAATGGCTTCGTTCCCACACAATGATCATGCACCATAATCAAATCGTACCCGTTAAATATATATCGTAATTAGATATAATTCTCAGTATTTATTTTCTACCCATGTATACATTTATTTTTGTTACCACGGTGTACTTATTATGATAGTTCTCGTGAAAATGAACATCGATAGACTCTGTTTACAACTCTCATAAATTTTCTTTCATATTTTGAGTGCGTATAGACATTTCGGTCATTACTAATGTTATTCCTAAGAAACTTATTATACATTTCAAGCGTTAACGAGACATCTTAATGTCTCTTTTATTTGATTTTTCGCATTTAATAGATATACGTTCCAAAACTATGTAATTACCGATTCTATTCGACATGGTCTGGTTTCAATAAGCAGCAAAAGTATTTAAAATCTAGACTTTATTGCCAGTTTCATTGTTTTCCGTTGTGGCAATAATCCACGTACCTGAAGGACTTCTCACTGCGGACTCACACCAAACGAGAAACTAAAATTTTCGAGACCTGCGATTAGTTACTCGCCATCCTCGAACCGTGGAGACAGCGTTCTGTTTCTGAATTTTTTTTCCAGCAACGGAGCTCGATGAAAAATCATGAAAATTAAATTTAATATATTTCTGTTAATTCTTCACGTGTGGGCGAATGATTTTTCACGGGTCCAAGCCAGTTCAGTCCGCGTAAAAAATTTTGATACAAGTGTGAGCGATCCACAGGCCGAAAATGAGAAATCGATACTACCTAAAGTTCGTCGTCGGCGTATCACTACGGTCGAGGGAGGACGCGGTGATACGGAATTACGTCAAAACAAGACGATCGACGAAGAACGGATTTACGACATTGGTGTCAAATTCACCGAAAGAGTTGTGGAGAGCGTGGCAAAATATGGAATTTTAGGAAATAATTCCCAGGAAATCGATAAGAAAAATATCGATTGGCATTTGAGGAAGAATCATCGTCTGGAAAATATCAGAAGGCGGCTCGCGGACGAGATCGCTAAAAAGCCGGAGCTGGAAAATCTTTTGAAAAGTTTTGGTTGGAAAAATAACTCGAGAAGTAATACCAGTGAAAAAAATCCCAGTTTGGATCCATCGATATCAAAAGAAAATTCGAACAAGACAGACATTTCGCAAAATGCTGTTGTCAGCGAAACCTCAGTGGCTGTGGTTCGCGAGGACTCTAACAAGAAACCTGTGCTCTCCGTTTATCTGAAAATAATGTTCCCGTTGCCCAACAACGAAAATTCATCTTCCAAATCGAATGAAATCGACCGAGTCGAGAAATCGATAAAAAAAGAGCCTGATTTGTCAATAAAAGTTCATTTCGATAAGAATAATAAATCAGGTAAAAAAATAAAGAACAATATTTTATTTTTTATACAAAAATTATTTAGTAGTTGTAAAATACTATTTTTATAAAACACTGCTCATGACTATATTTATTATTGTCAAAGTTTAAAAAAAAATTCAAAAGACTTTATTTGTTATTTTAAAGATTTTGGTATCGCTGGAATCGATATTCCAGCCAAGCTGGAAAAAAATTCGTCGAGCAACGATTCTGACGATCGTATCTTGCTATTGATCCCCGTGTTGATCAACGAAATGAAGAACGCTCGCATCGACATCGTCAAGAGACGCATTTTCACCCGAATCTTCGGTAATCGCCTCTGGAATCTCATGGAGGACGAGTCTTTGAAAAATCCGAACGAGAGTATGGACGAGGAATTGGCAACTTTTATAACAACGGGTAAATTTCCGAAACGCGTCTCCGATATAAAGAGGCGAAGGAAGCGACGATTGCGCAATAGAGACTACAGTTTGAAAGCCGTGGTGGAACAAACTTTCTGAATTTCGCGTTGAAATTTCAATCATATTTCGAGAACAGACAGCAAAATCGCCGAACGAGTCTCCAAAAAAGTGGATGAGAATTTACCACGAATGATTCTTACGAAAATCATATTTTAGTTACTAAAAAAATATGTAAATATCAACTTTGGCCCATTTTACTACAATTATTTCAATGATTAACGAAAAGAAAAAAGAAATATTAAGATTGGAATCGATGGAATAATTTCGTGTGTTCTCGCTCGTGACGAATAAATCTTTGAGCGTTTTATTTAAAAATAAATGCACAAATTTACGGGCTTTTCACCAATATTTTTCATTTTTCTTCTCGGATCGACGAATGCTCGTTTTATTTTTCGATTTTCTAAAGGTACGCATGGAGCACGCAGCGCTTCCAAGTCCAAACACATTTTTACTCGGGCTGTTTGCACAATTGTATTCAACGGATTGTACAGATGTTACGGGATCGTGACACACGTTTTGCCGTTCATATTCTCTTTCTACTTTATCGAGCAAAACGCCTTTGCAGTGCGAGGGAAAAGGAGAGAGGATCGAAAATTTGTCTATTTTGCTCTATTATAAAACTACGTCAGAAAATAATTAATGCGTACATCTGTGAATCATGTATTCTCGAATCGAAAACTATATATTTTACAATGCTTATCTATTCTATCTAAAATTTTAGTGTAGCGAGAAAAAAAAATTGGTGTCGATCGAAGTGGAGTGAAACTATCTAGTTCGAAAATTGTCTGGCACAAAAAATTAATTAAAAAAAACACTCGTATTTAAAAAAAAGAAACTCTATTTTCAAACGTACTGCAGCTTCCTGAACAATTATTTTCTATTCACGAATCGGCGGCTAATCTTTTCGTTGTTGAGCTTCAGAGGAAGAAACTGATTTATTTTCGTGCCGAGATAGCACGTAGCTTCTCCTTAATATCTATTTCGAGAAGGCCAAGCGTGTGCGTGTGTCATCCTTCTCCGTCCCTATATCATTCTCGAATTTTGCACTAGTACGGCGTTGTCGCTCACCAATTAAATTAGCCGAGAAGCACCGAAGGCAACACGAGCCAACCATCGTTTGTACGTAAAAATTATTTTAAAAAAATCTTACCTATCTTTCGAGCACATTCTTCTTATCTTTCATTCTATTTTTAATCATCTTGATTGCGATTGATGAAAAGATATGACAAGGGATGGAATAAAAAATTGTTTTTATGATTAATAAATTGAAAATATTCGTATATATAATAGAAATATGTGTGCAGCGCATGTGTATATTGTTTGAGAAAGGAATCATGGAGGGTTGAATGTCCTCGGGATTTTCGGTCCTTGGACAGCACACGAGTTTGACTATCATCGCTTATATTCTCACCCTGCGATGCACTCGTTTTTCTCCCTCTCCCTTTTGATCTCTGTCTCTATCTTCCTCTTCCGGTTGTTACACCGTACTTTGCGCACGGTCCTCTCTTCCTCTTTTATCTCTCTCATTTGCTTTCCCTTTTTTTTCATATTGTATACTCAATCCTGTAACCCAATCCTCGAGAGCTTCTAGGACGGAGTTCGGTTAGTAGGACTATTTCCTGTGTTGTTGATCGCGCGCATACGATGGAAAGAGAGCACCGTCGAGCAACGAGAGAGGAAAAGGAGAGCCTCCGGACGAAGCCGGATGAGAAACCGCAAGTACGAGCTCCTCACGGACACGTGACGAAGGGAATAAAAAGGTAAAAAACCTTAATTTCATTTTAAAGAGACTGTTAATTAAGAATTGCCAATATACCACTTTTAGTGGTAGTTTTAAAATTCTAATAAAAATCTTATATTCAAAGGAGAAGGCTTTATTATTATTTAATTTTATTTCCTATACTGTCACATTTTCAGACTTTCATATTAATTGATATTAATTGCAACTGTGATTGATAAACTGTATATTTAATTTTATATTTTTAATGTTTACTTTTGATAATAATTTCGAGGCGAAAGTTGAAAGAATTGAGATTCGTTGACAGAAGTGGGAAGGGGAACGAATTCATTTTTTTTTGACGTGAATTTTAATTACACAATTTACTTACACCCTTATGTCGGCCAGCTGCCTGCATAAGGAAAATATGCGTACGGAGTATATTCGTAGGTTGGATAAATACGCAGGATACGAGAGAGCATTGTGCGCATGTTCCGCTGTCTACGGGATCCTCGCGTGAAAGTCTCGACGCAGTTCCGGCGCTTTTTTATCTCATTCTTTCAACCGTCTTCTCCCTTTTCCCCGACCCGTCCACCCTTTACTTTTTGACACTTCCTCGCGCGCACTTGATATCGGAGAACCTATACGAACATCCGATGCGAATTATGCGGGCGCCAAGTACACGAAAATAAATATCGAAAATTGAAAGGAAACGGACGAAACCACGGTGAGAATCATCTTTTTTACTCGCAATATGTACTCTTCATCATTTTCGATTTTTTAAAGAGGATTTTATTTTGTCGTTTCTCTCGTGATAAATATTTTACTTCGCTATTGCCAAAATTTTATATGGAAATAGAGGTTAATGAGATATTTCACTCGTATCTTTGTATATTCTCAATTTAAGAATGTAAGAGCTATTTTTTTTTTAAATATGAGAATTAAGAATATGAAAGAATGTTGTGCCAAATTTAAAATCGTTTTACTGAATTGTTTAAGAGTGTTATCAAACATCAAAGTTGCTGAGATTTAACATTGTTTCTTGTACGGAGAATTCGTAAATTTGCACTGAATACAAATTTCGAAATATGAGATTCTTGTGAATTTTTTTAAATACATTCTTAGTAGTGTTTATTTTGTATAAACATTAGCTTCAAAATGTTTTACCAATAAACAATAAAAAAAGTTTAAATTATTGTTAAAATATACTCGAGTTGCTAATTGACATACAAAGTAAGACTCAAAAAATTGGCAACATTTTAGAAACAGCCAGAGTCTGGATTTTACGAATTTAACGTCAAGAATGTACTTTTTGCTGGGATTTTCTATCTCATACATCCTTATAATAACTGAATAATTTTTAGCAAAGTTTTGAGAAATTCTCTTCAAAATTATTTCACGCAAGTATGAAAGCGTTGATTCAAAATTTTCAAGCGATTGCTTCAGAAATAAATCGACTTGCTGATATTTGCCTGTTACTCAACACACGAGAAAAATGGGCAAGGGAACGAATTCGAAAAAATTTTAAAGCATATAAATTTTCAAGAGCGTCACACGTTTATGTTCCTTTGTATATTGGTTGCAGTTGTGCAGCGAATGCAACGGGCGCACATCCACAAATTGTAAAATATGAAACAGAGGGTATTGTACAGTGTTGTGTTTGGAAGCAGAGGAGAGGGAGGAGAGGAGAAGAAAGGAAAATGTGTATTATTTCGATTTGTATAATAGTCGGTGAACTTTTGTCCGATATCGCGGGTCTTTTCTGGATGCACGCGGCACATGCACGTGCACATGCACGCGGCGAGCAGCTACGGAATTGCAAAAGGGAGGAGAAGGAAGGGAAGTAGGGCTATGAAATTAACGAAAGTCTCTCCAGTTTTTCTGTCGTTCCGATATCGTCGTCTCCGTCGAACTTGCTCTCTCTCTCTCTCTTTTTCCCGCTTTTTTCGTCTCTTTCGCGCTTTATGGGGGGAAACGACAGAAGAGACAGCTGTGGGGCAGCTGGCAGCGCGTGCCACGAACCTATGGGGTCTCTCCTCTCGCCTCTCTCCCCGTACGTCTCTCTCTCTCCCTCTCTGCACCCTTTTCTCTTATTTTTATCCCTCTCGCTCCTTAATACTCTCCCATCGGCTCTCTCCAACACGTCGATGATGATGATGACGACGATGATATCCCGCCACCGTGCGCTCTCACACTCGTTTCCAGCCACACGCATTTTCTCATGCATCGCAGCCAACATTGTATTATACTTTTACATTCTTCTCTCATTGTCATCCATTTTCCACTCTTATTTCCACTGGACGCACGACTTTTATTTTTCCCTTCTTTCTTTCGTCTTCCTATATTTTTTCGTTTTCTTTTTTTTTAACCAAATTTTTGGCGTTATCCGCATTTTCGCGCGAGGGAGAAAAAAAAGGCTTTTCCAGAATAGAGAACGGGACGATAAATCGATATTTTCGTGGCACGTGCGCCGGGATAAGAATCGTCGCTGATTTGTGACGCATTTGATTTTTGTGACGAAAAACGTGATTGCTGGATTCAAAGGGAGAAGAGAGGGAGGGAGGGAGAAGAGGATAAATGAAGAAAACAGGCTCGGGCTGGCCGGAGAGTCCAGGTTCTCTCGAGAGAAACGAAAACGAGATGTAACAGCTGCCCCAAAAGCGAGTCGAACGATAATGCGAACAGCTGATACACCGTAAAAGACCACCACCTCGACTTGTTGGACTTCTCGTTGGTCCCCGCACGCCAAGCTGCGCCTCCTCCTCTTCTTATTATTATTTTTTATTCTCTCCTTTTTTCCTTTCTTCTCTTATTCCCTCCTCTCCTTCCTCTCTCGCCCTTTCTCTCATTTTTTATTCCGCACACACGAAGAAACGTCTCTCGGCCCTCGTTCCCCAATTTCTTTCATCGCGGGCATAAAAAAAACATTGAATATTTCTCAGAGCCCGATGGAGCGATTAGTTTTTTCGATCTTGTCTTTTTATTAGAGAAAAAAAACACTGCTTCTGTCCTCCACGAATAAAAATTGAATAATACTCTCTTTATTCTTAGCCGATGCATCGAAGAATGAGTTTGAAACTCGAGGGGTTACGGCAGATGCCGAGAAATGAATAATTTGTTGCGTTCGGTATGATATTTGCAAGAATTTTCGTCAAAATCCGTAAAAAAGAAAGGTTATGCTCTGTGAAATAGGAAAAATT
The DNA here is from genome assembly GCA_030522545.1 of Cremastinae sp. A BG-2022a. NCBI lineage: Eukaryota > Metazoa > Arthropoda > Insecta > Hymenoptera > Ichneumonidae > Cremastinae sp. A BG-2022a. The sequence goes on along the minus strand of JAPYYW010000313.1, from coordinate 65,027 downwards.
CGAGCTCGTATGTACGGCACTGAAGAAAAAGAAGATGAAGAAGATGAAGAAGAAGAAGAAGAAGAAAAGCCGTTTTTGTTGAGTTTTTGGGAGGTATATTTCGTACAGCCGAAAGAGCAACGCAGAAGCGGGCGAGCACACGCAGCACAGAACACGCAGAGACTCGATCGAGAAAGGGAAGGAAGGAAGAGGAAGGTTGGAGCGTGCGGGGCAGAGCGGTGCAGCGCGGCGGTGGGGGGGGAGCAGGGAGACCGCTGGCCCGGCCAATCGGATTCGTCGGCCCAGGAGGTTCCGGCGAACCAGCGTACGTCGCGGTCGTCTCAAACCTTGATCGGCATTCGCACGTGGACCTTCTCACCAGTCGGATCTTCCGTGCGCCAAGTCGCGTGGATTCTTTGAATCGTAAAAGAAAAATAACGTCGCGACGCAGAAACAACGGAAAAGGCTGTCGAAAAGCTGCTCTCGTAACTCGAAAGATCGTGGATCCGACTCGAAGCAGCGTCATGCATCGAATTTCGTAATCGTGAGAATATTCGTCGTTGATCGATAAAGAGAGGAAAAAAAGAGAGACGAGGGAGAGTTGTCTCGCGCGATTTTAACTCTTCAACGCTTCTCGTCTCGTTCCTGTAATCGTTTTTCTTTCCGAATCGACTCGTCGAAGAGAGTTTTCCCGTCTTTTTTCTCGCCCTCTCTTTTTATTCTCTCGCACTCGAGTTCGTTGCGCGACCGATCGCGCGCTTTCGCCCATCTACCGTTCAATTTTTATACGATATCATAGAATAATCGCTGTCGGGAATTGTGTCGAAGCGTGGGTGAGCGTGGTACAAAACGAGCGAACGCCGACAGTTTTTCTTCGCCTCGTGTGTGGATTTAAAGAGGCTCCCAGCAACCAGGAAAAGTGTCGTTCTCAACGTGCGGAATACGTCCTTCCGCGTACATTTTCCAACATTGTATGCGCGTATACGACGCATTATTTGAAAATATAATTAAGCATCGGCTCAATTTCTTCGAAGAAGAGTTCCATACGGACTCGGTGAGTGTTAACGTCCTGAACTGTTTCTCTTTTCTCTCTCACAGTCTCTTTATCATTTTTTTTTCCTTTCTTTCACGAGCGATAGGAAAATGATTACACAGTTGTGGCAAAATATGCGAAGCTCCGAATCTCTTTTCCCTTCCTACTTCGAGTAGCCGGGCTCTCGAGAGGTTTTTTTTTCTTATCGAAATTCAGTTCTGGTCCTTCCCCCTCCCTGTGCTCTTGTTTCCTTCTCTCTCCGCGTGTCTTGTATTTCCCTCAGGCACTAGTGATTTACACGCGTTCTGGAATTACCGTGAGCCCAAAGACTTTTCACTCTCTTTCTATCCCACACACCTCCCCCTCCCCCTCGAGTTCTTGTAGTTTTTTTTGCCTTCTCTCTCAATCTTTCTTCTTTACTCTCTCTCTCTCTCGTATCGTCTTGCGTCTCGAGGCGAATGCTTCAAAGTTTATGCCCACATGTGTGTGTAAACGCCGAGTACGTGTACGTATTTTTGTGTATACGCGGTTCTCGTCGCTACTGGCTAAATATAACGCGTCTCTAATTCCGACTAACCGACATTACTGCCAAGTCGCTTTTTTTTTTTCGAGGGTGAGAAATCGCTCTCTTTCTCCTTAAATCCATCTATTCTCCGAATAATAAATGACATTTTGTCAAACTCTGAAAAAAGAAAATCCACGCGTTTTGTATTTCTTGATTAAAAAAAAAAAGTCAATTTGGACACGGAAAGTAACATTATTTTCGATGAATTCGATTCGTATTTACGTAGTTGGTAAGAACTCTGGAATCGCGCTTCGTGATTCTCGCTTCTGGGAAACAAGTAACGGGGATGCAACATTGTAGCGTCGTCGACTCGTGACTCTGACGTTTCGAACTTTTTCTCCGTTTCCCCGGGTATTCGTACGATAAACCGTGCCAAGATTTGCGCCAAATTTTACACTCCTTGGCGATGAGTGTCGTTACCGAACGGTGTGATTTTCTTCTTATTCTTCCTTTGAATAATGATCATGACGATCGGTCGTAAAAACCTTCGGTTTTCTCGTGGGAGGGATGCGACGGCCGGAGATAATAATGTGGGCAATACATTCGAGTCACTGATCGACGTGTGCGTGTGCACGTACCTCAATATTTGTATGTATATCCGCGGGAGGGTTGCGCACCCTTGCGAGTCCCAACACCTGGCCGAAACCCTCGGGGAAAGTCCTCAAGAACCTTTTGTTCGCTCTTGCCCCCTCCCTCTCCTCCGATCTTTCCCCTCCTGGCTCGGCCTATGGCTGGGACATATGGACGAATATCGTCAAACGATATACATTTATTTCTCGCTCAAAAAATATTTCTCCCAAACATTTAAGAACGTTCTTTGCCACTAAACAAATTTATATAAATTCAGAAAAAAAATCGTCTACGTTGTTTTCGAGTAATCAAGTGTTGAAGTTACATTCTTATACACGGAAAGTATAACTATATTATCTAAAAAATGATTTTTCATGGTTCAATTGTTCGGAAAATAATTAGACGAAAATTCTAAAAAAAATTCGTGTTTACGCATTTTATATGAAAGAATATCCTCTCCGAATTTGAACGAATTTTTATTATTTTGTTATGTTTATCGAAACCCCTTAACACCAGTCGTGTCCAAATTTTCTAATCGACAAAAATGACGTTGGCAAGCTCTATGCATTCGACGCGTTGTTATTGCTAATTTTTTTTTGTACTTAATGGACGTATTTATTTACGACAAATTTTTATTCCTTCCAGAAGCAACAAAGAGTGCAATGACTTCTGTTTCGTTTTAGCGCGTGCTCCGCCATGTCTGTTAAAAACAAACAAACGAGAGAACGCGAAATTTTAAAAGGTTTTTCTTCGCTCATCCATTTCTTTTTTTACGAGTCTGACGTTTTCTTTATTTGAAGATAAATAGAGAGCGGTAAAGATGATAATAAAAAGATATGAAGTATTCGTACAGGAAAGTGAAAGTTTTGAAAATTTTCGCGTATTTCCCCGATCATCAAGTTGTCAAAGGAAACTAATTTCATTATTCGATTGTTCGCGTTGGTCGATTTCTCGGGGATTAGCTCTTGAAATCTTTTTCAAGTTGTGAACCCGATGACGTTCGTATTTGGTGCAGAACGGGACGTTGGGACAAATATTCACAAGAGTGTAATAATTGGCTGACAGCCGACACAAAATGTATACTTTTTTTGTTTTGAACCTCCCTCGAACCCCATTCGTGCTATCCACGCGAACAAGGTCCGCGACCGACTCAACCGAATTTTCCGGACAGTGAACTCGTGCCCACATGCCGAGCTGCTTCCTGTCGAGCTTTCTCCCTCGATTTGTTCCTTCTTAAAAATCATTTTTTCCTTCCAGCGAACGATAAATTGTATACCCAAAACTTATAAACAGTTAATGAAAAAAAAACGTTTTATCGTAGCACAGTTAAAAAAAAAATAAGATAATACATTATATAAAATAAATGTAGAAAGGGGAACGAGAATATTCCGAGAAGGCTACGCGCATTCTCATACGTTGACAAACATTTTTTTTTCTCGACTTGCGTCTAGGCAGGGTTTCTTTCCCCATATCCACCGGTACAGATCGGGCTTTCTATTATTATAGTTCGACGAGGCGTAACCCCTGCCCGATATATAGAGGGAAGAAGAAGAAGGTTTTCATCCGTTGCTGGTCGTTGTAGATGCAGAAATTTCGTCAGGTAGTGGTGCGGCGAGAGGGCGCGTGTGCGGGCCCGGGATGTTGGAATGTGTGCAGCGGGAAAATATAAGAGAAGGAATGAGTTTCGGTGTAAAACGCGCGAGCGTGTTCGTATATGGACAAATGCGGCAAAAGGTCGCGATACGCGGGGAAACTGCCGGCCCGTTACCGGGTAAAGCACGCCGATCGAGCGTGTGTGTAAACAGCCGCGCGTTCGTTCGTGCTTGTTGTTCGGCGGATTGTGCGTCGAGTATCGAATACGCGGGACGATACGATTATTATGCGGTGTGTATACGCCGGTGCACCGGTTCTGCAGCAACAGAAACAGCAGTGGAACAGGCCGGCCAGCCGGAGCCTCAGAAGCAGCTGCCGCGCGCGCGCCCGCCTTTGGGGAACAGCGCCAGCAGGAACCGACACGGGGCCCTGACGCGCTCTCTCCGTTCGGCCCTCTCTCACAGCCCTGTCACTGTTTTTTTTTCTTTCTCTCCCTCCCTCCCTCTCTCTCTTCATAGCTCCCAACCATTCTCGTCCTGGAGAATTTTGTACAGACACCCCTCACCCTTGCCAAGGCCATTGATCGGACAATGAGCGAGCGAGAGCGAGACCTAAAGACGAGCTAAACTCGATAGAAGCCCGGCGGCTCGACGTTTTCGGCCGCCTCTCTCGTCAGACCACGGCGCGAGCCTTTTTCTTCCAGCCGACCGTAATACACGACATTCTACGCGTATTCTTTCCCCCCGTGCATCCTAACGACGCCCCGCTTACTCCAGAAATCCCGAGCCCGATCCTCTCCGCCCCGAATTCTTTTGCTCCACTAAATTTTCCTGCTTCGCCGTTCTTCTTTTCTCTCGCGTATTTTTCTTTTTTTCTTGTTTTTTTTGGAAATTTTCCGTGTTTGCGCCAAGTTTCGTGCTTGCGCCAAGTTTCGTGTTTGCGCAAAGTTTCGTGCTCGCGATCAAAGCTTGCCGAACCCCGCGCAGGGTCCCCCCTGGTTTCGTATCGGCGGAAAGGTCAACGACCTCCTTGACTAGAAGAACGCGATTAGAGTTTCATTCTGGCGCTCCCCCGTCCTTTTGCCTGCACTCCTTATGTACTGAGCGAGGCACATATACGTCGGGGATTTGTAATGCCGACAGTCACGGAAGCCCTTTTGCTCGTCGAGCATACGCGTATGTTTTCCTCATGTATTGAGTATCTTTAAGCAATGAGAGACGAAGAGAACGAGTAGGACGCCCGATTGGATTTCACGAAATATCGTTCAGGAGGCTCGAAAAACCTTCGAAAATCCGGAGGGAGACCGTCGAGCGGGAACGCCGAGAGCTTTTTTCTTCATCTCTCAACTCCGGACGCGCTACTCTTCCCATCCGCCATCTGTGCAACTTCCTCGCTGAGAAGCCCGAATTTCGACTTTTATCCCCGTCCACAGATCCCCGACCGGTTACTTGAACCGAAGAAAATAAAAAATAATCTCGTTGTGAAAAATAATGAGCAGACGAGATACAACGATGCGTATATGTAACGAATGAACCTTTTTTTTTCTTTTTCAGAGCAACGGTTGGACGCACAAATGCCCTAGAAACGTCTGTGATAAATAAATAAATAAATAGTGCTTCGTGTGAAGGACTGTGACCGAGACGAGCGTGCGAGACGAGGAGAATAAATATTTAAGGGAAGAGAGAGAGAAAGAGGGAAAATTCGAGTGACCTTTACAGCGGTTTTTGTTTTTGTTTTCGTCTCGAAATTGGTATACCCATTCGAGCTACCGGTCGAGCTACGTGGTCGCGGTTGTTCCGCGGTAATATACAGTCAAAATTTTGAAAATGTTGATGCCGGGTGCCGCGGGTCTGAGCACCGTTGGTACGGTCGCGGCCGTTGGCGCTCCAGGGCCGGATGAGCTCGTTTCAAGCCTCGGCGCTCTCGCCGGTGTCACGCCGCAGCAGAAGGACACCACTTGGACGAAGCTCTTCGTCGGCGGGCTTCCCTATCACACCACCGACAAGAGCCTCAGGGAACACTTCAACGTTTACGGCGATATTGAGGAGGCCGTCGTCATCACCGACAGACAAACCGGAAAAAGTAGAGGCTATGGTTTTGTGAGTATTTTCATTTTTATTTAATAAATATATCATATAACAAGTAATTATATGTGTATGCTGTAGAGTTAATGAAACTTTGTAGTAAGGAAAAAATTGTACAGGTCATCGACCATATTGAACAAGCCAAAAAACTCATTTTTGGATCAATTTTTTTAATTTTTCGATATGAATTCTTCAATTGCTTCTCAAATAAGTAATATTTTCGTTATCTACGGAAAATTTCCGATCTAATAGGCTCTTAAAATCGAGAAAAAAAAATTCAAAAGATTTTACGAATTTTTGAAGGTCTCTTTTCATTTTTTCAAAAATCTTCAAGGGGTGATAACTTTTTAAAAAATTAATGGATTAATATAATTCTTGCGCCATTTACTTCGTTTTGGAACAAACTTTAAAAATCTCCCTTAATAAAGTTAATAAAGTTGATATGATAAGGAGAAAGAATAGATATCGCTAATTGAAATTTTCATGGGTTCACGAGACCCAATGTGATTAACCATATTTATTAAACTTTTTTTTTCGATTTTAAGAGCCTATTCAATCGGAAATTTCCCGTAGATAACGAAAATGATAATTATTCGGGGCAAAATTTAAAAATTCATATCGAATGAGCCAAAAAACTGACTTTTAGATTATTTTTTTTCAATTTTTCAATATGAATTCTTCGATTCCGCCCCGAATAAGTAGCAGTTTCATTATCTACAAGAAATTTCCGATCGAATAGGCTCTTAAAATTGGGGAAAAAAAATTCTCGTGATAACTTTTTGAAAAATTGATGAATCAATATAATTCCAACGCCATTCGCTTCGTTTTGCAAAAAAACTTTAAGAATCACCCTTAATAAAGTTCATTTGGTCAATAGAAAGAAAATATATCGCTAATTGAAATTTTCATGAGTCCACGAGACCCAGTGTGACCACCAAATTTCTTAAAAATTTTTTTTTTTTCGATTTTAAGAGCCTATTCAATCGGAAATTTTCTGTAGCCGACGAAAATTATTTTAGCCTGAACACAAGAATTCGTATTGAACAGGCCAAAAAAGTGACTTTTGGATCAGTTTTTGAAATTTAACTCCAGAGGTTTTTGTCTAGTAACATAGTAACTTTTGTGGTGACACGAACCTTCCAAGCATTTCACAATAAAAAATAGTCAAGTCGTGAAAACTCGAATTTCCTCGAGTCCCGAAAAACTAGAATATGTGCGATGAAAAAAAATGTGTTTGTAAAATATTTGTTTGGCTCTCGTATAGAGTGAAGAGAGATATATGACACAAGTCCCAACAATATACCGGAGTCGTGTGTGCGCGCGCGAAAGCGTTGTCGCGATAAGACGAGTTCTGTGTTCTTGACGGTTTTTATCGTGTGACGTTGGACGGTGAGCGACAAACAGAGCATACGTGTACCTTCAGCCATGTGACGATTATTGCTTAAGCTTGGGAAACGTCGGCGAACAGAGAGAAACCTTCGGGTTACAATTCTCCAGCGCGAATGACGATAGGGACCCCTTCTTTTCATTTTTCTCCCTTCCCCTCTCAGCACTGGCTCTTTCACACTCTAATAACGTTATGCTTACCTACGCTTCTTGCGATAATTCTACATAAACCACGACTTTTCCGTGTCTTTCTCCTATCATCGCTCAACCTCGCCTCCTGCTAACTTCGCAAATATCTAACCCGTTCTATTTATCAGGTCGGACACGTTTTTCAAACGACCGACTGTTTCACCTTCTTTTTTTTTTCTCGACTCCAATTTTCAAATCGAAAAATTAATTATTGACTCTTCAAACGCTCTCACAGCCAACATTTATTTTCGTTCTACCGAATCGATTTTATTATCGGCGACACCTGAAGATTTTTGCCATTAAACGAAAAGGAATGGTGCAACAAGAATCAAATCGATATTTAAATCACTTGTAAATTGAATTTTTTAATTTCATTTAATTGTAGGTTTTTTTGTACGCAAAAATAATGCAGTGTATCATTAAAAAATTTAAGTGAAAATGCAAAATAACTCACAAATAACATGTAGTGAGTAATAATGAAATATAAATATGATTTACAGGTTATAATGGGTGACAGACCAGCAGCGGAGAGAGCCTGTAAGGATCCCAATCCCATAATCGATGGTAGAAAAGCAAATGTTAATTTGGCGATACTAGGGGCAAAGCCAAGAGGAAATCTCCAAGCAAGTGAGTTAAATAAAAACGTAGTCTTTTTTTTTAAATGTCTAATTCCCTTTCGTCAATATATAACAATTTACGAGTCAGATACCAATAAAAGGAACGAGCACGTAGCGAGCGAACGTCACGTGCGTCAGCTTCGAAACAAATTCTAAACGAACAAATTGTTTCTGTATTTCCGCTAGACAGTACATCTTCGAGCTTTTAGCTAAAAAATATTTTCCTTCGGTGAACTGAATTTCTTTTCGGGCGACTTCTTTGACGTCATTGCGCTCGTCTCTTTTCTTAAACTTCTTACACGACGTCAGAACGATCTCCCGACAGCGAAGACGAGTAAAACGTTTGCAGCGAAAATTCTGCGCGTGATTGTCACCTTCTCAAAAGTTTTGCGTCGTTGAAACGGGGCCAGAAAATCATTGAAATCCCCGTTGCCCTTCTCCCTCCTCTCGTGCTTCTCCTTCCTCCTTTTACTCCCGTTTTTTTACCTTCTCGCGAACGATCGCTAATTTTTGGCTCTCGATCGCTCATCAATGCATCATCGTCCATCTTCCTTCTCGAGTCATTAGTTACTCGTTATTTTCACTCTTGACTCGACTCGACCAACCATTTCTAAATTAACTTCAACGAGAAAATAAATTTTCGTGAATTCACCAGATCGCGAATTCACTCTCAAGAGTTGAATAAATTAAAGTATTTATTTATAAAAATTAATCAATATTATTTGTCCTCGAGGGCAAAAAAAACGAGGAATATTCGGTCTATCGGAAGGGCAACGAGAGAAGAAAGGAAGGAGGGCAAGCTCTCGTTTCCTGGACAGGTTCGATGGTAATTTCATTATAGAGTAAAGTGCGGCTGTTTCGACGTATTTTCCTTAGCACCGGTGTAGTGACACCTGGTCTCTATAGGACCTGAGATATGTCATTCGTAAATCGATAGAGCGAGCCGTAGGTTCGAACGAGACGCGGAGTAAAAAAAAACGAGGGAGTAGGCAGGATAAGAGAAAGGGTCCGCGTGTGGGCGAGATAGAAAGCGACCAAAAATATTTCGTGTACTTAATACGATGTTTACAACCAGGAATATCGTCAGTTTTCCTCGTTTTTCATTATTTAACATGTATTTTTTCACATAAAGAAATCTGAAACGATGATACATAATTATTTTTTGATATTGCAACTGTTTGTCAAATTTATTTAAAATTCCGTTTAAAATTCACAAATCTTACAGACTCCCAGTTATTTAAATGATCTCCAATTTTTCGAAAATTACGTTAATCAGTTGTTGATGTGTTTTGACTAGACCGCTGGGATGGGACTACCTTAATGTTTGTTGCGTAAGATAATTTTTCAAACGAGGGAAATAAATTACACTTATTTTTTTATGACTCAATAAAAATATTTTCGGGCGATAAAATTATTTCCAAAAAATGGTGTGTCTATCGAGCGGGGTGTAGAAAAGGCCGTGCGTGATTCACGGTGGAGAGCCCGATGATTTTTCGAGACCCAGCGCGAAAGCTCCAAAAGTCCTGATGTTCTCTCTCGGAGTCTGGCGTGGAGCCAGAGTTGCTTAAGCGTCGAGACGTCCCTCTCTCTCTCTCCGTATTCTTCTTCTTCTTCTTCGGCATGGCCCTAAGTCTAAAATTGCACACAAACGCACACAAGCCGAGGAAGCGATACACGCACAAACGAACACTCTCGCTCCCCTGACGTCGAAAATTTTGTACGGTCGTCTCTTTCTTGCGCACCGTTCGAAAACGCTCGCTTCTTTCCTCGGCTTTGTCGTTGGCCAGGGAGCGCGCGATACGACTATATAATGCTCGCGAAACGTCTGGCCAGACGTCTAAACTCTCTCGCGGCTCTCTTACTCCGATCCAAAGAACATTTGCACAAACTCGCTTCTTTCCCTCCCATTTTCTCCCCTCTAATCTCCGTATGTTTCTCTCTCTCTCTTTTTTCGTTTCTCGCTTTGTCCCGATCTCATAAAAACTACAATTATTTCGAGACTACTCCTGTGTTCTATTTTCTACCGGTACACCGGTCTCTTCTCTGAGAAACTCGTAAAAATGCGAAAAGAAAAGCGCGAAAGGAAACAAAAAGAGAGAGAGAGAGGGCGTTTTATCGTTTCCTACGAAGCTCCTCTGTTTGCAGAAACCTTGAGGATAACAAATTGTACCCGCGACGAAAATATCTATTTTGTTTCTGGTGCAAACGCAGCTCCGGGAACGCACTCTCGTTTCGCTCAACGTTTTTCAATGAGGCTACGAAAGATTATTTGAAAACTTGTTCTTGCTCGACTTTCGTTATTTATTTTTAAAGATACTCAATAACAGAGGGTAGATCTGCTAATTTTTATTCTTGCTTGAAACTAATCGACACTGTTTTATTTGAAAATATTGCTTGCTTGTGATTTCAGCATTCCCATTCGCAGCCGGTATTCGTGCCGGATATCCCGCAGTTTTGCCCGGCCAGTATGGGTAAGTTTTTCGTACCGGTGTTTTAACGAGCTATTAATTCATAATTACGTTATGTTTTTTCTCTCTCCCTCTCTCTCTCTTTTTCTAGACTTCCACAATTCGACGAAAACGTCGAATTTCCATCAGACTAATATTTTTTTTATCAAGAATGATGAAAATTGTCGCTGAGACGGTACGAAAGGTTGAAGAATTTTTTGTAATAGCAAAAATGAGGGGAAAAATATTGTTCGCCGAGAAAAAAAGAGGGAGGGGAAGTAAAAAAAACAACGACAATATAGGAAGCAAAATTTTGGACGAATCCTTCGGATCCGCACTTGTCTTTAATTTACACTTTTGAGAGATTATTTTAAATTATATTTCGTTGTACTTTTTTGCTTTCTTATCACTTTCCTTTCATGTCGCTAAAACGAGAATGTAAAATGACGTTTCAGCATATCCCGATGAGCGTGCGTAAGCTCTCGACAACGGGAGGATTGAAATTGAGATGTTGGGGTTGAAACGGAGGAGAGACGGTGAACTTCGAAACTACCCCTCGCGCGACTCGCGGGGTACTCGAGAGTCCCCGTGATCCCTCTTCTTCTTCTTCTTCTCCTTCTTCTTCCTCTCAGTTAAAAGCAAAGCAAAAAAAAAACGAAACAAAAACGCAAAGAAAGATCATTGCGAAGAGAGAACAAAAAAAAATGGAAAAGAAACAGAACGAGATAACGTTCGATCGCGTATTTTCGACAAAATATTTAAAGGGCGAGAGAGATAAAAACTAGAGAGGGGACGAGGGAAAGAGGGAGAGCGAGAGAGAGATTGAGAGAGATCGGAGAGATGAAAGAGGCAGGGCGAGAAAAGAGAGATGATGATTGCGACTGAGAGAGAAAGAGAGCACAGCGGCACACGCACACGTATACGAACAAATCGAAAAAGAAAAAAAAACCATGAGTACCTATCTATACGCCTTATTTACATTTTTTTATCTATAAACTATTACTACCTGTTTTTTTTCATATTTACATTCAGTATACAAATAATTATTGCCAAAGATCTCACCGAGGATCGGTTTTTTGTGGGATTGTGTTCTTTTTTTGGCGTTACTCTTTTTCTTTTTTTTTTGTTTTCTTATTTGTTTTCTTTCGTTGTTTCTCACTCTCTCATTGATGATGGTGATGACGATTTATTACGTGGTTATGAGAATTTTGAGATGGTCATGCAGTTGAGAATTTTTTATTTTAATTTTTAATTTTTTTTTTTTTCATTTGTCTTGTTTGATTATTTTTTTCTCTCTTTGAGTATATTTTTTTCCAATTTTTTCTTCACTCTCTTTGTTCACATTAATCGTTGCGGTCTTACGAATTTTTTTCATACCACATGGACGCGCACTCTCTGACGCCTCTGCGGTTGGTTGGTTGGTTTATTGGTGTTTTCTTTGTTTCTACACGTTTTTATGTGTACATTTTTTTACTCTCTCGTTTTATTTTTATTTTTATTTTTTTCATTCACGATTGATCTTAATCTTGCATTGGATCAATTCACAATAATCAATTAATAAAATAATGATTTTTCACGATAATCACTCAAACAACAACAACAAAAACAACAAAAACAATATTAATAATAATATTAACAATAATATAACAATGTACTTAATAATAATTGATTAATGATGATGCTCAGTGGTGACGGTTGTCGCGTGAGTGAAGTCGATCAATAACGCATATATCGTGAGTACGTATGTCAATTGTCCTGCGAACTTGACCCACTGTTGGCTCGTCACACTTTTTCTATTTTTTTTTCTATACATATATTTTTTTTTCAACTTTGTACACGTGTTGAAAAAATATACGTCTTCGCGCAATAGCTCATAATTTTTTTTCGCAACGTTTTTTTGATACACGTGTTTCGTGAATTTTTCATTGGCATGTATTTTTCATTGGAAAAAAAATTCACAAAAATAGAGAAACGTGAAAGAAACATCGTTCGCTCCCATTGAATATTTTTATAATAAAAAAATACGCTCGCTGACGAGCAGTGCGGCAAGGGGGATTAGAATTTTATTTTTGGGGACTCGACGAAGAATCGTTTGTTGTTTTGACTTTTTCCAAAGCGTTTCGCTGGGCTCGGTTATTTATTTTTTTCAATTTTGGGACTGCCTTGTTGGTGAAGGGATTATGTGACATTTTTTTTTCAAAGTGAAGTTTTGAGTGATACCGTTTTATGGCGAAGCTATTTTGTATGGGGGAATTTCGACGAGCTGGAAATAGAGGGTCACTCGGACGTCGGGATTCCCGCGGCAATGCAGGTGACCCCGTACGATATGTTGCGTAAAAAGAATGAAAGAACTTTGATACTTTTTCGTGCCCCTAAAATATCTAGCACGAGAGAAGGAACGAGCCAAACATTAAATTTTTATCACGCGGCGAGCAAGCCTCATTTTCTCGAACGCGATCGATCGTTTCATTGATCATCCCTCGTCCGAACCTTTCACGGGTTCCGTTTTTATATTCCGTCAATCGAGACGACCGCGATAAAAATTTTGCGAACCGATATCCTCTAATAAATCGAACAACTATTTTAATCAATTACACTCTCAAGGGAGTAATTCTCATTGAAATTAAACATTTATTAAACACTCTTACGTATGCGGTAAGGGCTTTTTATATCCACTTTTGTACACTTGGTGTCGCTATTGGTGTTGTTTTTTTTTTCACTTTAATATTTTATCGTTTTCCTTTTTTTTTTGGTGTTGTACGTGATGGTTTTGAATAACACGTAGGCGCCTCGATCGCGCATCGCGATCGTTAGGATCGCGTTAGTCAAATTATTTTCTAGAATATTAGGAAAAATGTTTTCAGGCTGTTTTTAAAACGACAGGTGTAAGAAATCTGTGTACTTTCACAAGCACACCATATATCACGAGAATACAGATGAAAAAATGTTCTTGAAATAACTTAACGAATTGCAATGGTGACAAAAAAATTGACGAGCATCGGGAGAAAGAGCTGTTTTTGGCGAATCAGAGCGGGGATTGGGGGATGAAGGGGACCGAAAAATTGAGATAGATAAAAAACAGTCTCGCAAATCGTAACTGCGTGGAGATTTCAGACCGAGTGGAAACGGAGAGAGAGAGAGAGAGAGAGAGAAAGGGAGACGATGAGCGAAACGTCACGGGCCAAATCGTGTCTCTGTCGTGACAACTGCGAGAGGAAGAAGAATAAGAAGAGGCAGAAGACGGATACAAGACGTTCGGAGGGTCGTGGGCGTATACTCAAATGAAATTCAACACCACCGCGGTGGCAACTCGGTGTGGCTGATGGCCTCAGTTCGCTCTTCCCGTCTCTCTTTTTCTTCTTCGTTTCTTTCTTCGTTTCTCCCTCTCGTCTCGCTTCTCTATGCGTTCTCGTACACATTTTTCTGTCGCAAGTCCTCCCTGCGTACATTCTCTACACACAGAGATACCCGCCCGTTCGACGTACCCGGCCATCTTGGAGTCTGGCTTCGGTCCAGTGTCTTTATTTAGATCCACCTGTCCCTCGGTGTCAACCTCCCCGAAGGAGCTTTTTCTCTCCTCTCTCTCTCTCTCGCTCTCTCTTCTTGTTGATACTCATTTCTTCATCTTCTATTTCTTTCTCATTTTCTTCCCGTTTGTAATAAACACCTCGAGTTTCACAAAAAAACTTGGCATTTTTTTCTCCTCTCCGGTAGAAACTTTTTTTATCTTCCTCGTCGTAAATTGAAGCGTCAAATTTTTCCTCGTCACACCTCTTCCGCGTCCAACGTTATTTTTCTTCCGGCCGTGCACTCCCACACTTTTCTCCCAAAAATATTTTTCTCGTCTCTCCGGTGCAGTTATTTCGGGTCTTCATTCTCGATCGTACTTCCGGCTGACAGTTTCGCCCCGTTCCCCGCGTCTTCGAACGCGTTATTATCTATATATTTATTTTTGTCGGTTTATGATTAAGTCCGTGACAATCGTCTCGGTAGTTTAACGAATCGAGACGTTTCTTCGTATTCTTAGCATCTGCGCGATCGATCGTGTCTTTCGCTCTCGATGCTTTTCTCCTAAACGACATCGGGACTCGCTTTTATGACTCCACTGCATTCCTCTTCTCTCTCTTTCCCCCTTTCTCTCCGAGCCTCGTTCATTCTCTCTCTCTCTCGTTAAATTTCGGATCTCGTTTATATTCCGTTATTTTGTTCATCTTGTACATCGCTGCCTCGTCGTCGTCGTCGTCGCGACGTCGTCGACGACGCCAACGACGACGAGATTCATCCTTTTTCTCTGCAACCCTCGCCACCTCGACAAAGAACCGAAAGAGCTTCTATTTTCGTACAGTTCACCACGCCAAATGAGAAAGTTAAATGACGAGAGTGAAAGAGAGCAAGAGAGAGAGATAGTAGAGAGAGAAAAACGGAATGTTGCAGTGAGTCAGACTCGTCTTATCCACCTGTCTTCATCCTTCAAATTTCTCTCTTTCTCTCTATCTCGAGAGCGCTAGGTCGGGTATGCATCTTTCTTTCTCCTCGCTCAGAGTCAACGAGCCACAACGAAGCTCTTCCAGAGATTTTCGAAAATTCGAGCTTCGGTTGCAACACGCTTTTCCAAAAAAAAAATTCAAAAAAACAAAGTTGTCTCTTCCAAGTTTTGTCCACGCGAGATTTAAACTCGTCGCTAGAGCAACATCTCGCTTCCGGCTTTTAATCGTCCAATTAAGAGATTTCGAGGTGTTGGCGGATTTTCGCGTCATTTTCCTATTTTTGCGTCTTTTCGGAGCGACGATTTTACATTTTTGGCTCGGCTGCTCGTCGGTCACTCGTCGGTGATGAGAGCGGAGGGTGGAGAAAAAAATCTTCGGTTGGGAGAAAAAATTCGGCTCGCGAGTCAAGGGTGGTTTGGTGCGCGCGCGATACCGCGGAATCCAACGAAACCACCCCGAAATCAGCTTCCCCCGTGCTCTCATTGGACGCACGGAGCTTTACGCGGATTGGAGGATCATCCCATTGGATTATCCGCAGCGCCGGCGCTATTCCGCGCTTGTTGGCCAACCAGCCCCTCTGTCCTCATTTTTATGCTCTATTTTCACCATGTCTGCGCAACAGCGGCTCTCGTCTCAACAATAAAAAAAAATGTCGAAGCAAAATGGCGCTCGATCACATTCGATCGTATTTTTCTTTTTTTTTCAACGTATCTCTCAATAATTAATTAATTTCTCTCAATTTTTCGGCTCTTCTTTCAGAAATAAGCGGACGAGCAGAATTTTATTTGTAACTGAGAAAAGTGAGAAGAAAAATAGTTAACGCGTGATTTGCGACGAATTCCCGCGCACCCGATTGTTTCCTATTTCAAGAAAGTTGATTCCGTCCTGACACGAAATTAGCGGCTGAAAGAGCTAAAAAAAAGTCTTGCACCACTTTGCGACGTTTTATCGTGCAATTGGACTGGCGCGGGGGGTCGGAGCGACCGGTCTGAATTCTCGATGGACATGCGTGGGTGTGTGTCCACACGCAGCGGCGACGGAGACGTGTAACGAGCGACGTGAAACAGGGATGAACAGGGAGTCAAGATCGTAATCAGCCGGTTGGGCCACTTTGAGTCGGAAATTGAGGGTGGTTTACTCGTTTCCGTCACGCGAAAAGCCGATGCGTGTACTCGCTCGCACTCGGTCACGAGAGGGAGCGCGGAGTCGCTTTCGGGGGCGAGCATTCGTGACCGTAAAACGATTTCGGACATCCTCTTCGCCTTACCTCGAGGGCTCAAACTACCCTTTTTCTAATCACCACGTCACTCTCTTACACACGATTCTACCTCCACGATTATTATTTCCTTTTTATCCTCATTCCAACTCCTGCACTGTCCGCGAGCCATCGCACGTGTCGAGAAAATAATTCATCAAATATATGCAAACGTGACGAGGCAATATCCATGAAAATTCAACAATTCGAAGCTCCGTGGAATTTATTGAAATCTTAGTCGCGATTTAGGATGAACTTGAGATAACATCCCTAAAGAGGGTAAATTTTTCGTAATGAATTCAAGAAATTCACACTTCATACTTGTGCCATAAATTCTTAAGTTTGAACACGCTTTTGAAATATTTTTGATATTTGTTAGTTTCTAAACAATTACGAATGAAAGAATTTAGTTCAAAAATTTGGAAAATAGGTTAATCAAGTCTTCATCCACAAATGATAAAATTTTCATTGATTACAGTTGGATTTTCCCTAATGACGATACCTTAAGTAGTATATCCAACGAGTTGTCATTAATATCACGAGAGTCCGGAAATTCGAACAAGAAAATGAAAATGTAGAATGTCCATCGTACGCCGATCGTAAAGCCCCAACATTGATACAAACGCCTGTCGTGTGATATCAGAGTGATACTTTTTGTTGTCCGATTGTCCGATAGATTTCCGTATCACTTTAATCCACTCTCGTACCGTGTTTTTTTCCAGTCCACTTTTTTTTCTCGACTAGTCGATTCGCCATTATGAAAATTCTACCGAGAATTGATCCCGATAAGGCGCGCGGGTGTCGCGAGGATGCGGAGTTGGCGATAAAAAAGAACGCGCGGAGAAAGATTCCGCGAGAAAAGGGAAATCGAGCGCGCTCGTGCCATTATTTCCGCGCATTTAATCTCGTATACATATTATTATATTAAGTACGGTGCGGATACATTTGCCAAGTTATACATTGTCTATGCGGGAAAAAAGTGGCATCGATCGCCTCCGGCTCCCTTTCGCGTTCTCGCGTAACGAGGACGCCATCGTTCCGTTACATCTTTCGTGTAATTTATTACACGTGACACGTGTTAGAGGTCCGAGAGAGAAGGAGCGAACAAAAAATTAAAATGGAGGCACGAATCGTGTAATTGCGAGATCGGAGGTAACGATTCGCGAAGAGTGAGAGAGAGAGACAGAAAAAAAGTGACAAAAACAGGAGCGAGTCCGTGCTTATTGTCTCTTTTGAAAATTAGGATCGATTCGGGCTCATACTTCGACTCGCTGTATTTTCGCTCTTGGTTTATTTATCAAGGATAGATTATTTGTTGACGATCTTCGGAAAATATCGAAAAAAGACGAGTTATTTTCGAAGAGAAGAGAGGAGAGAGTGGGATTTCTCTTTTCTCCGGGTCCTGGAAAAAAAATTAAAAAATAGGAGGAAAAAACCCCACGAGATAGTGACACGCGAGGCATCCATAATGCACGGGCCTCTGCAGAGAGATACGAGCCGGAGATAATTTTTATAAAAATGCCCCGGTAAGGGAGGCCTTCGTCAAAGCAACATATATTTATATATGTGACAGGACTCGTACACTCTTCGATTCTTGCCTCTTGATATGATCGACTGTGCTAAAATACTGTACGCTTTATTATAATGTACGACAGTACCGTGCGAGAGCGACAGGGAAGAGGGAGAGAGAGAGAGAGAAAGCGCGTCGCTCGCAGGTTTCCGGTTTTGTGGCCGAAACGCTCGAGTGCTCGTAAAAACCCATCACCGGAAGCTTGGAACACGCGTCGCACAATTTTCACGTCAGGATTCGTCAAAATATGGAAAATAACACTAAAATAGACGTACAATTATAGATTTTTCACGCAATAGCGAAACGCTGATCGGTATCGAAACTTTATACGGTATATTTGCCACCGATCCTTTTCATTAAGAATTCATGTCGCAGGAAAACATTTGATAAAGAGCAAAATACATTCTCGTGCAAAAAAAATTAGAGAAACCGCGAATGTTTCATTTTTACGGTCTCGAAGCGAAGATCGATATCGAGGGTTATTACGGTACCATCGAAGCTTCGATTTTTTCATAAAAATTTCGAAGGGAATTCCATGAACGAAAAAAATGAGGGTAAAGAAAAGGGCTCACGAATGACGATTCTCGATATTCTGTGGTCATTTCGAGACAGTCCCAGGACTACAGGGGGTATTATCGATTCCTGTTTTTCCTCTCTCTCTCTCTCTCTCTCTCTCTCTCTTTCTCTCTCTTCCTGTTCCCCTCTCGTCCACTTTCTCGTGAGCAACGTGTACTCTCCGGAGCACACCAGGCATTATCGATCTGTTGAAAAGTTCAGGGCTGTCCAGGAAGTGAGAATTGTCCGAGGCTCGACCAAGGATTCACAATTCCACGATTTGCTTATCCTCCTCCCCTTTCTCTATTTCTCTCTCTCTCTCTCTCTCTCGATCGTGAATTAATTTTTCCCTATACATACATACAACTGTTAGAAAAAAAACCAGTCTCGATCGAGATATTATTTTTCTCTTCTTTCATTTATTTCAATATACTTTTACACGATAAAGATTCGCGACTTGATCGATCGTGAGCGTGCGATCCAGGTACTAACGTTGGTGTTAGATAATTCGTGTGACGTGTGCCGAACTTAGTATTACATATATATCGCTGTATCGCATACGTGTAAATCACGAATTTCGGAGCCACGTGTTTTTTTTTGTCAAAAAATATACGCGGATGCGATACATTTATATATGTATACATAGGACATGCTGTACCTACTACACGTTTTCTTTGATTTGCTGTTTTTGGCGACACCTCTTTGGCAGAAGACGTTTGGAATTGTTACTTTTTCCATTTTTTTTTCTTGTTTCGTTTTTTTTTTCTCTTAATTTTGTTTATCTTACTTTTTTTTGTTCCGTTTACTTCTCTTTTTTGAATTAATTACTTTTCATTTGAGGATGCACTATAATTACTGTAATATAGTGATCTAAAAGCGTGTGAGGATCGGAGAGATAACCTTTGTCCTAATCCTCAGTGAGAATAAGCGTGAGGAGGAGGGGGGAGGAGGTTGGGAAGGAGGACGAAGCGCGCGGGTTGTTTGGATAGAGGATGAAAAATGATGATTTTTGCAGAGTGCCGCCCGGTTACATGTACCAGTCGCCGTACTTGGCGGCCGCGGCGCCAGGTGGACAGCTACTCCAACTGCCGACGGCGCAGCTGAGCCACGCCGCGGCGGTCGCAGCGGCCTCGCAATTCTACGAGTACCAGAACGCGGCAGCGGCCGCGGCGAGCTATCCCGGAACTTCGTACAACTTTGCCGATGCGTATTCGCCGTACACGAGCGCAGCTGCCGCCGGTATGTGTTACAAAAACGTCCACAAGAGTCCAATCGACAGCAACGAACTCGCCAACCGCCTCCACCACCAACAACAACAACAACAACAACATCACCAACAGCAGCACCAACAGCAACAGCAGCACCACCACCAGCAACCGCAGCAACCGTCCCAGCAACTTCACCAGCAGCAGCTTAACGGGAACCTTGCCGGAAGTCCGGCTCTCCTGGCGCATCATCGACTCGACAAGAACCCACTCACTTTCTATCTGCCTTCGATGCTTCGTGGCAATGGTAGAGATTACGAAAAAACGACAAACACAGACACACTGCTCGCGAGTTTCCAAATTTCTGACAGTTTCCGTAGAACAAATTATTCTTTTTTACCCCCCCCCCCCCATTTTAAGGTTGTTCTATAGCTACAGTCAAATCAAAAGTTTTTCTTTCAATTTATCTTCGTACCATGTGGTTTTAGAGCTTAAGGTATTTCTTCTGCGACAGTCCGTTCAAAAGTTTCCTTCCTGTGTAAACTGAAGGTAAAATCATCAGTTGACATTTTTTTTAATAGATTTTTTTTAAAAAACTAGATAAACCTTCTTTGATGCTGTATAAAGGTTAGTGACAAATTTTAAAAGGTTTCTCTATCTGGATATCAGGATATTTCACGTTGAAAATCACATTTTTTAATATAGGCTCTTATGGAAAGTTACAAAAAGATATGATTTTCAACAATAAATATCTCGACTTTTAGATAGAGAAACCTTTTAAAATTTGACACACACTTGAGCACCACTTTGAAGAAATATTTGTAAAGTTTTAAGAAATTCTATAGAAAACCATTTTTACCATACAACCACGGTAGAACTACCTTAAGTCAATTAAGAAAAGTTGTTGCTAATTGCTTCAAGAACAATATACTCAAAATTCAAGGTCATCTAAAGTGACTTGTACTTGCTACGTACGTATGAAAGTTTAAAAATTCATAATCTTAGGATTTTTAAAAAAAAATTTGAGGAAGTTTCTTTCAAGTACAATAAAGAGATGTGCAAAATTTGAAGAAGGTTCACCATCTAGATTTCAAGATATTTAGGAATAAAAATGGCAATATCAAACACAGGCTCTTATAGAAGAGCACTGAAAATTGGGATTTTTAACAATAAATATCTCAATTTCTACATGGTGAAACCTCTTAAAATTTGGTACCCATATTCGTAACGTATCAAAGAATGACTGTACCAATTTTCAACAAATTCCTAAATAATCGATAAAAACTATAGAACTACCTTAATATTCGACTTTTTCGAACGCACTGAGAGAAAAGTTTAGTTGAATCGAGCAGATTTCATACAAGATTCATTAAATATTAAATTCTTCCTATGCGACCACCGGTTTAGTCGAGTCAACCAAATTTTTTTCTCCGTACAGCGTTAAAGTATTTACCAAAAATTTTCAGCACGGAGTTTTTTTTTGTCGATTTCATTCGGAATGTCGCTAAATCTTGTTTGAATGTTTTGTAAAATTCTTTTCCGTATTTTGCCATTCAAGAAGAGTCCTCCGTGGTCTTGTATTTTTCTCCGTTTGGCTCGAAAAATCGAGCAAACGTTTTTCGGACAAGAGTTGCACTTCGTATCGTACGCGAGCTATTATTCTCTCCCATCGTTCGGTAAATCAGAGGCAGGAACATGAATATTTGAGAGTAGCAAACGTTGCATGTTTTACGCTCACACGTTTAGCACACACGATAAATAGGAAGGAAAAGAATGCACGCGACTTGCCAGTTACGTGCTGTGACGTTGCGATTGTCGATGGTTCACGAAGACGATGAACGATGACGATGATGATGTTGATGTTGATGATGATGATGGTGGTGGTGGGGCATTGGCGGGCGGATTTGCCGCTTTCATGGTCGAGGATCTGTCGCTTTGGCTTTTCATTTTTATTTTTTCGTCAATTTTTTACCTCTCATTTATTATTTAACTATTAACTTGCGCGCGCAAATTATTCATTTATTTTTTGAAAATAAGAGTCAAGGGAGCTTTCTACTTCGTTAATGAATAAAATTTATATGACTTTTTTTTAAAATTAATTCTCACGTCATCAGATTCATATTTGCGGTAGGTATACTTCGATAATGATTTTCAGTACCGCGTGTATTTCTTTTTTCTAAAGCTAAAAAGATTCTTTTTCAAAAAAAAATTTACTTTTATTTTAAATGTACAATCTTATTTTCTGTACTGTATTGCTTTTCTGTGTATGCATGTAGAATATGAGTAAATTCGCTTCATAAAATGTTCACAGTACCGAGAAAATAATCGCATTAGATATCGCTTTTCACTCATAATTTTTATAAATAATAGAAAAAGAAGAAGCAAAAATTCAATTTTCGTTTGTCAAGCTAAGCCGAGCGGGTATATGTAAAGCGAAAAAACGTTTTTCATCTTACAGCTAATCAGCTATTCCAGGGGCAGATAGTAAGCTCTCTCCTTCCGCAAAAAGCGCTTTCCGGGCTTTCGGAAAATGTAGCCAACAAAAAATCGATTTTTTGGACCGGACAAGGTAGAAAGCTCCCTTAAATATACATATATTTCATATTAATTATGAATTTATCAAATTGACTCTTCATTAACACGCAAAAAAATAATTGAAAAAAAACATTAAACTAAAAAATACATCTATTTCATACATAATTAATAATTGAGAGAATGAACAAATGTTTTTGTCGTTCTATTAACCAAAAAAAGAAGGATACTTCTTTATGGAATTTAACAAACTTCTGTTGATTGTGTTGCAGCGAATGCAGCTGCGGCGAGCTACGTAACTCCTTACACGTACACGACATTGCCAGGTGCTGCGGGTTTGCCCGGATCAACGGCTGGCGCGGCTTTTCCGGGATTGCCTTATCAGACGACGCCCCAGGAAGCGAGACTCCAGTAGAAAAATAACAAAATGACAATAAAAAAAAATAAATGAAGAAACGCTCAGAAGATCTTTCCGTGAGAATGAAACTTTGGATGGCCGCTGAATTAAATAATAGACCCGAGAAAAAAACATTTTCGCGACAACAAATTCAAAATTAAAATGAAAGAAAGAGAAACGCAAAAATATTGCAAGTACGAGAATTGGCGTAAAAGCATTCTTCCATTCGCAGTGGACTTCAGAAGATCGAATTAAGAGTTAAAATGAATACAGAGTATAATTATACACGATACAAAAACGAGGAAAGCAGCCGACCAATCGCCCCTCCAAAGAGAGATACTAGTGTTATTAACTATTTATATTGAAAAAAAAAAACGAAAGACAGTGCTCGCGAAAATCGTACGAGAAATAAGACAGGTGAACGTTTTTTCACGTACGGTCGGAGCCCTGATTACAACTTTGTATCATTTCGAGACTGCTCAAAAGTCTCAACAGATTGTGACAGTATAAATATAAATATATATATACATACATATATATATATTTACAGACATATATGAATCTAAATATTTATATATATATGTATATAGAAATATATACATATGTATACGAATAGTAAATAAATATAGTTTATAAATAACAGGCGACGATTGTTGTCGAGAGTCGAAAGTTGCGAGCGAGAGGGTGAGACCGAGTGAATGAGGGAGACACTGACGTTTCGCGTCATCTCGGATTGTAAAATATGTATTTCGTTATTGGAAAACAGACTCACACAACGTGTTCTCGTTTCGAGACGAACTACGAAATAAATTGTAATTACGATTATCGTTAGTCTTACAAAACTCGCAGTTGTAGATTCGAGCTTCGTTTCTTCCTCTTCTTTCTCCTTTTCGGTTTTTTTTCTTCGATTACTGCGTTCAATTACGACAAAAAAGAAGAACACGCACATTTTCTAATGTTCCAAACTTTCTAACGGCATCATAGAGTGTTCTTTTTTTATTTCCCTTCTTTATTTTTCTCTCGAATTTTACGGTCTTTCTTCTTTTTTCTTTTTACTTCGTTTAAAATTCTAACCGCGAGTGCCTTTAACGCGTCAGCGAGTCACGAAGTATCTTTTTCGTTTTTTCCCGATCTTCTCGACGCGACCTTGAATTACGAGCGTATCAAAGATTTTCACGCCCGATCGATCATCATGATTTTAAAAAATCGGTGAACGATTCAAAATAAAAGTCTATTTTTTGAATAAAATTATATATCTTGCAATGAATAATTTTGATGCCTTGGGAAAAAAAAGCGTTCGATCGAAAATTTCGTGGCCTTTTCGAGATATTCGTCGGTTAGATGCTAGTCAAGAGGGAATTCGCGTTGGTCCCGTCTCGAGTGAGTTAGACGAGGGGAGGAGGGACCAAAACTGAAGACAAAGAACGAATAGAAGAGAGAAAACGTAAAAGAAAATAATACAAGAGAGTAAAGAGAGAGAGAGAGAGAGGGAGAGAAGGAAAAGGGAATGGCAAAAAGACGAAGTCTGCGAGGAAGAAAGAAAGAGAAATCGAAGGGAGAATTTTGTAGACAGAGGCGTCTCGGTAGAGCTAATGGAATGAGGCTGTCTAGTCTTAAAATGTTAGTGACTCAAGTGGAGGGAAGTTACTTTGTTCGTTAGTCCTTCGGACTTTAATATTTCACATGTGAACGATAAAGTGTGCCGTGAAAAAAAAATACAAATAATGCGGTCAAACAAATAAAAAATTGTCATCAGGTAAAACAAAAATTCTAATAGTTCGCAAAATTTGTACTCATTTGTATAAAGACAGGATGGAGACTTGATACTGACGTGTGAATGAGAAAGTGAGAAAAACATACGAAGAAAACAAGAATTTTCGAAGGAAGGATTAACGAAACGTTGACTTGAAAAATTCAACAATTACATCTAGCTAATTATAATTATACGTATAAAAAAAAACAATATGATAGTTGATCGTATAGGTTACTAGTTAAATAAATTAACATTATTATTATCATCATCGCCACCATTGCGACGATTATTTTATTATTGCCATTTTATTATTACCATTATTACAATTATTATTGACTCTTATTATTCGTATTATTATTAATTATTATCATTATTAATTATTATTGATTATTGATTAATATCATTATTAATTATTATTATTATTGATTATTATTGTTTATTATTATTAATATTATTAATTATTTACGACACTTGCGAGGAAATTTCCTTTGATATTATAATTATTAAAAACGACAAAGAATAAATTGTACTTAATTTTTCACGAGAAAATTCGGGCAGACAAAGAAAGTGCGTAACTGAGAAAGAGTAACGAAGCGGGCGAACTCGCGTGTGCGCAAGAAAAAAAGAACGATTTTTAACGATAGCACAAATCAAATAAACGTACTGAAAATGAAGGAAACGAAACAACAGAAATTCATTATCGGCGTAAGCCCGTTGCTCACGTTAACGCGCATAATTCACGTCCGTAAGCCTCTCACGGGCGAGAGATCGAACGGAGGACGAATCGCCACGAGAACGAAGGAGAATAAAATAAAATCACCGATTGTAATATATCGCTTGTTATCTTTAGTAATATTATTATTATTATTATTATTATACCGAGGTATATTAGATTAAAGAGCGAGAGCGAAACGAAAAGCAAAAACAAAAAAAAAAAAAGAAACGAAGCAAATATATTGTCTTTAAGAGAAAGTGAAAACGTGAGCTTTTCTTTCGAATATACTTCTCGCAACGCCGAAATCGTTCCTCCGGTTATGTACGGTCTCTTTTTCTGTGTACGTGCTTGCTTTTTTTCTCGATGCGCCGAAGATAATCCATGCGATCGGGGAGACCTCCGTAAATGCGAGTCCCGCAACGCGGTGGCGCGTCTCGCGGAGCTGCGGGAACGACGTTGGTGTTCGAACTTGTACGGGAGAGAAGGAGAAAGAGGGAAAACGCGGATTCGTGTGCGTGCGCGCTCGTGCGTACGCGATTATCGCTGCGGATGTTAAAACGCGCGGGGTTCTCTGACTCTCGCGCCCGTTGCCACCGGCTTCCAGACGGACTCGCGAGTTTTTCTCGTGTGCGCGGATACTCGTATTTGTACACATACCGAAATAACTCGGTTCCGCGGACTGCGTCATTTGCCCAATGTTTTCCCTCTCGCTCTCCTCTCTCCCCCCCCCCTCTCTCTCTTTCTCACTCTCTCCTCACCACGTCGAACAGATGTTAGCTTTTTTTTATTTCTTTTTATCGCCCCGAGTTATTATTCGCGATCGAATCGAGACAAAACACATAGCCGGAGTGAGAGAGCGTGGCCGCAAGAATCATCGACTTTGTCGACTCGAGTGATCATTCTCTTTTGTCTCGTTCCAATTGTGATGACTGTGAAACTAGAGAGTTCAAGAGTCGTGCTAAAAAATGTGGATTTACAGTACGACGAGCATTAAGATTTGTTGATATTTGTTCGACTTGATTTAATGGAAATCGATGAAAAACGTTTATACGAAATAATGAAGAAGATATACGTTCGGACGATATCGATTTATTCGGAATTACTGAACTGACCGAAGAAGCATCTGATCCTTGGAATTTATTATATTATAGTGTTACATTGTTTCGATAAAGCTGACATACAGTTCTCTCAGTCACGCTCACGATTTACGTTTTGTCTCGTTTCAATGGTACACCGAGTGTGAATCTTCACTCCGCGTCGGAATTTCTCGCGGTGCATAATCATTTCGTCATCTTTATTCGCATACTACAAAGAGAAAAAAAAAGTGAATTTGGTGTCCAGGAATTCGGAACGATAAAAATTATTTCAATTCGTACGTATTTCTCGAGGCTCGGAGGACCGTGAAAATAATCGATGGAGTCCGGAATACATCATTGTTTGGTAGAGAAATGAAACTCAGCTCGAGTTTAAATTTAACATTTTTGTTATTCGAAAAAAAAAACGGGAAAATTAATATCGTTTCATTAATCATTTTTTTAATCGAATTATTCGTGCATGTCGAATATCTCGTAAATAAGGTCGCGTTTGTTAGAATTGTGAAGTTATAATCGCGGGATTGACGAAGAGGTCAGCACCGATCGCGTGTCAAATTGGAGTCCACGAGACTTTAGCTCCAGCGCGAAAGAGCGGCGAGATCGGCAGGATTTCGAATGACTTCGATCGTCAAATGTCAAAATGAGCATGGTAGGGGGAATATCTGGCATCGTTCTGACTCAGTTATCCCGCAATAATACACGAGAGAGGGCGACTCGATCCTCCGCCTCGTCCAAATCTTTTTAACTTTCTAATCGAATTCGTCGCTCGACGTTCGTTTAATATTAAATAACCAACGTAAAAGAAGAAGCGGATAACCGATCGTGCGTTCGGAGGCTCTCGAATAAAATCCTCCTTCGTGTTCATGTGAATCTTTAATTCCGTAAATACTCCAACATACCGATTTCACGGTATAAAAAAGGTTTGGCCATTTTTTTAGTTACCTTATTTTTTCTGAAGTTCAAAAATTAATTCATAATTTCTGTACGGTTTTATTCAGCTCCATCGATTTTTTTAAAAACTGTTCGAACAATCGTTACTCCAACATTTATTTAATTAATTATTACTAAAAAATATTTTATAGCTTTAATTGAGAAAAATATTTTAAAAATGAATGATTGCGTTATTGGAAGGGTGAGAACTGGGTTGAGTAATGTATGTTACGCACCTAAAAAATGTTGGAAAGAATCGATAGCCGGATGTATTTAATGATCGCGATTCTGATCAATCCCCCGCCCAGCCTCAAACGGATGCTCCGAATGTTTTTCTTCTTTTTTTTTCATTTCGGCACTGCGGATTGAAGGCTCACTTATTTCCGCACAACAATGAATCAAAGTTCCGTTGATCCGATCGAGATTACGTGATTCGTTATCTCTCATTTCCCTCAATGTGCGAGGCAATTATTTTCTCGCTCCTTGCATTCATTTTCCACATTTTCTTTTTCATTTTGTTAAAAAAAAAAATTTCTGGATTGATTAATATTAAATAGTTGCCAAAAAGCATTTCTTAAACACGATTGATGAATAAGTTTTGGATTTTGTATCGCTTAATAACAGTTCTCTGTTTTTCCTGCGAGCAAAAATGTATTTGACGACATTTTCGTTGTAACAGCTATGACCGGTTAATACTCAAATTGCTAAACGTTTCGTTATCTGACAATTAAAAGTATCACTTTGAGCACTATTTATAATTTATCAACGAAGGTTTACCTGCTTCCTACCGATATTTTACATTGTTTTGTCTGCATTGCAACCAGTCTCCAACTTCATGCG
This sequence comes from Cremastinae sp. A BG-2022a, assembly GCA_030522545.1. Classification (NCBI taxonomy): domain Eukaryota; kingdom Metazoa; phylum Arthropoda; class Insecta; order Hymenoptera; family Ichneumonidae; species Cremastinae sp. A BG-2022a. Next base: position 37,231 of record JAPYYW010000313.1, on the reverse strand, counting down.
TTGCACGAGGGTGTCGTGAATTTTTGACAATAAAATTTTAAAGCGCATATATTGAATCGAGAATAATTTGATATTCGTGCTAATCGTTCAAGATGAAAATTTCATTTTTCAAACTCTATTCGTCCAAAAATGAAAAGGTAAAAAAAAAGGAAATATTTTTAAAACCAGCAAAAAAATAATTGGCTGTAATTTAAAAAAATGGCATTGCATTTTGGAAGGTAAAAATGAAAAGAAAACGCGAGCTCGGGCTGCAGTGATTGTAAATGTGAATTTTCTTCTAGTTCAAGATCGCTGCAAATTTGCAGCTCGCGAAACTGGCGATGCGTCGCTGCGTCGTCTCTTTGGTTATTTCTTCACGCGCGTTCGCGCGTACATTGAATCGTGTGCATTTATAGGACACACGATTACGTACAGTGTCGCACGAATTACGGAAGTAATCTTGTTATCGCGAATTTCACTGTCGACTTGACGTTGCGACGATCATAGGGAATTGACACTCCGTTTTATTACAACATGTCCAAGATTCAAATATTCTCAAATCTTTTAAATCATATTTTAAATTTTTAATCTAAAAATTATTGTCCCGCGACGAAAAAAATGCAGACTGCCCCAAATTCTTATAATTAAAAAAAAGTCAATACGTAGGATGGTTATTTCTTCATTTTCGTATATGGAAAATAAAAATAAACAGTGATTGAAAAGAATATAAACTCATTGGCACGATGCATCGTTAAAAATATGAAAAATTTGATTTATTTTAATTATTCGTCGTTGACTCTTCTGCATTGTGTCTTTTGAATATACCGCGCTTCGAGAGGGAGCAGGAAAGAGCGCCAGCTGACTCTGACGTTTGTGTCCATGGCTGTAACAAGTGTCAATTCGCAACTCGTGCTCAGTTTTGTTTTGACAGTCCCGCAAGTCAATCAAAGTGTAAAATTATTGATCTTCCGCTTGTTGAGATATTCGATATTTAATTTTCTTTTTTTTTTTAATCGAAAATTTGTAAAAATGGGAAGCAAGGGAATGAACATGAGAGGGATCTTCGAATCTAACCTCACTGCTGTCAAATCCCAAAGGTTCTCGGATTTTTATTTTATAATTTATTTATTTTTTCGATTAGTCTTTTAGTATTTTTTGTTAATTTCTTTTTTTAATAATTTTTCACGATCTATATTTATGTACTGTGCATGTTTGTTATTATATGCTCAGTGAATTAAATTTTTTTTTCTTTTTAATCCATTCTTAATTGACAATTTGATTCAGAAAAACGTCTGAATATTGTTAAGGTATTCCTTGCACAAGATGAAAATTTTGAAAATTGCCTGAGTTTTGTATACTGTAAAAAAATAACTTTTTTAAATGCTTTGTAAAAAAAATAGGTTATCAGGGTTTTAACAGAGAATTTTATGTTATTTAATAATCTTATTAACAATTTTTTAAGAAAGTGCAAGGAACACCTTAAGTGAATAATGGTTATTGAAAATCATATGAAAAATTTTTTTTATGAAACTGTCATAATTCGCTGACTCCACACAGCACTGCTTCCATTAATTAATGACTCTAATCTGTCATTATTAAAAAAAATGGAGAAATACTGTTTTTGCTCATTCAATAGTCTATTAGCAAAGTAATGTTTATTTAGCTACAGCCTGATTCAGCCCAAGGGATGAAACAGACGGATGGCTGCGGATTGTGCGGCTTTTATCCAAAATGGCTGAGCTCAAGAGCAACCACAAAAACATTTCTATTGGTTTATGGACTATTGGGTATGGTTCAGGCAATGGCTTTTATCTACATTGTTGTTACTTTAACAACATTGGAAAAGCGATTCAAGATACCCAGTCAAACTACGGGTAAGATTGTCAATCTTCTTTAATTTTTTGTGTTGAATTATCCAAGACAATTCTTTGCATAAAAGAATGAAAATTCAGTCATTGTCCACGAGAAACAAAATGTATTTTTATAAATTTGCAAAAAAGTTTATTTTCAAAAGTGCAAAAAAGTAAACTCAATATAAATTATTTACTCAAAAGAATACAAAAGAAATAACTTTTTGAAAAATAAATGGGAAAAAAATCGAATGCAATCGTAATGGAATTCTTTTTTCAGGATTAATTCTTTCTGGTAATGAGATATCACAGATATTATCTCTGATTCTGATTTACTACGGAGGCTCGGGACATCGACCTCGGTGGCTCGCGACAGGTGTCGGACTGAGTGCTGTGTCCTGTTTCGTTTTGGCACTTCCCCACGCAATCTACGGGCCGGGAAACGATGCGCTCGCTCTGACGCAGGAATATCTTGATCGTTCCATTCTCAATGCAACGACGGGGGAGAACGCGAAGAACGATCTCTCTCTGTGCCCTGGGGATGAAAAGATCGAGCACTGCGACGCCGAAGACATTACCGACGCGAGCATCGTTCCCCGGCTTCTTATTTTCTTCTCACAATTCATTCTGGGTATCGGAACGACTCTCTACTTCGGCCTCGGCCAGGTTTATCTCGATGACAACACCAAGAAAAAGGATACCCCTTTTCTGCTCGGTAAAACAAAAAAACAGCAAACAATTAAACAAACTTCGAATGCGAAGGTCCGTTACATTAAATTGTAAAATATTTGTCAAATCCTTGTCGGGACGTTGAACTTGCATTCGAACAAAAAATGTAGTGTCGTGTGAAAGAAACTCGGGGAAAAATGTAAACTCGGTGAACAAACATTTCTCATATCTGGATCTCGTTGATAACGCTTTTTGTAGACTTTACATTTTTCATCCTTCATTTCTGGAAATTACTGATACAGAACCACGAGAGATAATCGATCGTCTAATTTTTCTATTCTCGATAAATTATTTTCTTTTTGAAAGGGATTATTTAAATTTGTAGGTTGCACTTTTTCGTTGCGGACGGTTGGACCAGCGATCGGTTTTGTACTTGGCTACGCTTGTTTGAGTCTCTACATCGATCCTGTTCTCCATCCTGTGATTAACCAAAATGACCCGAGATGGCTGGGAGCCTGGTGGCTCGGCTGGATCATTCTCGGCTCACTTTTGGCAGTTTTGACATGTCTAATCGCGATGTTTCCACGCGAATTGCCTCAACCTGTTCCCCAAAACACGAAGCAGGTACGTCGAGTTTAATCATTGCGAAAGAAAAATGAATATTATTTTTAGTCCTTTTTTTACTCGAACTTTTTGATCCAACGCAGACATAATTGCAGCAGGAATTTAGTGAGCTTCCCGCGAGATTAGATATTAATTATCACTCGTCGAACAGCAAAGAAGCCACGTTGGAGAATCCGGCACCTGGATCGATCGAGGCAGAGTACAAACCGACCCTTCGAGATTTTCCGGTTACATTCCGCAGGGTCGCCTTCAATAAAATAATTATATGCAACAGCCTCGGTGCTACTTGTGGTATTCTCGGAGTCATTCCTTACATCACGTATCTAGCCAAATATTTGGAAGTTCAATTTTCAACTCCAGCAGCTGGAGGAACTGTCATCACGGGTAAAGAAAAATTCTAAAATACCTCTTGCAAGTCGAATTCTCGATACTACAAAATATAATTAATTTTTTTAAATCGTAGGTACTGTGTCCTTGATTGGAATGGTGATGGGCTTTTTGATATCAGGATTTGTAATAAGCAAATTAAAACCGGAGGCATCGAAACTCTTATCCTGGAACGTTATCGTTGGCTTGATTTATCTCGGAATTGTAGTTTCCTTCAGTTTCATCGGATGCGAGGGACCTCGTATCGAGGGCCTCGACTCCGAGACCGGAAGGTAAAATATTCAAGATAGAAAGATTTTAAAAAATTTTATCAAATACGAAAATATTTAATAGCCAATTTTTTTGGTTTAACGTACAGTATAAACTTTACGAAATCCTGCAACGTCGATTGCACCTGCGACAAGGTCAAATACGCTCCTGTTTGTCACGTTTCGTCAAAAATTACGTACTATTCGGCCTGCCACGCGGGATGCACGACAATAATAGACGGAAAGGATTATGGGAATTGCAGTTGCGTGCCAGAGACGTCAGATTTTTTGGAGACAAAAATTTACAATCCTTCGAATGAGACGAATTTCGTCAAAGCAGGGCCATGTCCCGTCGATTGTGTCAGTGCTTACATCATTTTTTCGGCATTGAGCACCGTGGCTCAGGTTCTCGTATCTTCTGGAAAAATCGGCAACATCCTCGTCAATTATCGTTGTGTCGAAAAAAGGGACAAAAGTTTCGCTCAGGGAGTCACACTGACTTTTGTATCTCTCTTTGGTCTCATTCCCGGACCGATTATTTTCGGGGCGCTCATCGACTCGACCTGTCTCATCTGGGACGATTCCTGTGGCGCTCGAGGAAATTGCTGGTACTACGACAAGCAGAATTTCCGCTATATCGTCAATTACATTTCAGCGAGTGAGTTTTTTTTTAAATTACATTCAATGATCCTTGTCTTATTATTTACTTATTATTTACTTTTTTTCAGCTTTCATGCTCTTTTCTACTGTAATGGACGCTCTGCTGTGCTACCTCGCTCGAAATCTCGACTTGTACGGTCTAAAGGACGAGAAACGTCGGGAGCTTTCCAAGTACACTGTCACTCCGTTTCCGGAAAATTCTGTGATCGAGACAAATGGAATTCCATCCAGTGTCGTCGAAAAACCGAACGAGACTGACGAAAATTCCAAGATTTGAACTTCCTATCTATATTTTTTTGTATAATTTTATATACAGAATTCATGCAGGATAAAAGTGGAGGAAGGAGGAGAAAGAGTGAGAAGAAAAACTGACAGAGGACAATGAGGGGATTAAAGCTAGAGCCTCCCTATTTTTCCATTTATTTTTTAAATAAAATGGACAACATGCACAGTGAGTGTTGGAGACGAGTTTTTGCTCAAAAGTCAAAACCGCCAATTATCGATCGATCAAACGTCGCGAGAACGTGACAATCCCGAGCACGGCGCGTCGAGGATCTTTCGAGGAGATTTCGCGACGTTGAGGAAGGGCTTTGGAAAAAAAAGGAATAAAAAGTAAACGGGATTGAGTCTCCGAGAGCTGGGGCGAAATTCTCTTGTACGTACACTACAACAATGATAATTAAAAAAATATATAATAATAACAAAATGCTTTGAGTACGGAGGGAGGCGAGAGGAGGAAAAAAGGGTACGCGAAATCGGAGTTGGAGAGTTTTTGTTTGAGAGCCTTTTAATTTTTAAGCCTCCTAGATCTCCCGACTAATGAATTCGGCTTTCGGCGAGCGCAGCCGGAGTTCGCTCTTCTCCTCCCGAAACTCTTATCGTCCGAGAGAATCGACTCCTCCCCGTCGTCGCCACCCTTCTTTTTCTTACCCCTCGACCCCGAGCTTATTCACGACGATCGAGTTTTCTTTATCCTCGAAGGAACGATACGGCCTTTGCGAAGGAATTATTTAAAAACGACAAAACTCTACCTGCATCTGTAGACCCGTAAAAAATAATTATTTCACGTGTCAGAAATGTCGTTCTGCACCTTTTTTTTCATTATGAAGACATCGAAGAGAAACCGCAGTTGAAAAAAGTTCGAATTGATCGAAACGAGGTTTGATGACGGATTATTGTTGTTTTTCTTTTTTTTTAACAGCGTGTGTACTGTGCGTACATTTGTCGGATGACCCTGACCCATCTCTCATACAGATCTCATCAGCGTCTTGTAAGACGAGGTACAGTCGTCGCAATAAAACTATTACCACTGGCTAACCACTGTTGCGGTTGAGAGCGCGCGTACGCGAGGCGATGAGGATCGAGGGGATTAACGCGGCTTACCGAATCGGCCGGCGCTCAGTATTTTCGTGATCAATCAGGGCTGCTCTCTACGAAAAATCGAGAGCACATCGCGCATCACTCTGCACCACTGATTCGGTAAATTTTTCGTACTTCGCTCGTCGATGGAACAATATGAAAAATTTTCGCAATGGCCGTCGGGATAAGAATAAATAATAAAAAAATAAATAAAGACCGGAAGTGCGGAGAAGAGGAACAAGAAGCTGCTTACTTTTAGAGGCAAGAGTGAATCTTGACTGGAAAAGCGATTATTAGAACGGGAGACAGCGTGTGCATAATAATGTCTACGACGAGATCCTAATCTCTCTCGTCCGGCCTTCGTCGACGTTCTCTGAATGTCGCAATTTAGAGCTCTATCGCGTTTTCTCCCTCCCCACCACGCTCGTTTGTTCCGAGCAACAATTTCCCCTCGTAGCGTGTAGAAGGCGAGAGAGAGAGAGAGAGAGAGAGAGAGGACGAGAAAAATTTTCTCGCGCGTGCAGATCCCGCGGGAACGAGGTCTCGTAATTCTTGTTTTTCACACCTTTCTCATTCGTTCCTCGCTCCAATCTTGTCTATCTCTCTTTGCACTGTTGACACTCCGTATATTTGTCAATTCGACACTCCATTTTTCAAGGCAGAAAACAACGATAAGAGAAAAATAAATGTATCTCTCGTGGGACTTCCATGATCGGCAAGGTCTTCCAAACCGCGAAATCGATCGATCCGCGATATCGAAACTCCTCCGATGCGTCAACGAAATAAAAAAGTTATCTTCGGCCCATTCGCTTTCTAAAGAATTTCACTTATTGCATTCGAGATTAGCGGTCGTTTTTTATTTTTATTTTATTTTTCAATTTCTTCTTTTTTTTTCTTTTCAAAATAGATAACGAAATATTCGGCTCTTGATTCTGTCGACAGCTTTGACATTCTTGAAGATCACTCAAACGTTGTCATCTCGCTGTAAGGGCGTCAGAATTTGCAACAGATCGCAATCATCGCGACAATAAATCATCTCCTTTTTATTTCGTTTCTAAGAAGCGCATAACAATTTTTGCAATTCATCAAACGATTTTGCGAGAGCACGCGGAAGCTATACTTCTTTTCGAATTAGCATTGTAACTTCGCGATTGTAAATTTATCGTACTAAATTTGACTCGGGATGAAAAAAAATTCCGCGGAGAACGCAAAAGTTTCTCAATTTTAGATTTTCATGATTCCACCGACAAATAATATTTGACTTAAATTTACGTATCTACCTGCCGGTATAGACTATTTCTTAATGCGTAAAATAAAAGAAAGAGAGACGCGACTTGTCTATTTACACGAATTTATGGTACTTGTCCTCTTGTCAGTATGACGGCAGATCATCGTTTGTTCAACGTCTCCTTCGTCGACGAAAAAATCAACAAAGTAGACGAAAAGCTCACGTATTTGTAGGAGGAAGAAGAGAGCGAAGAAAAAATGTACGAGTCGTGAAATACTGCTTTGAATTATCTGACAATCGTATTTTTAATGAAACAAAAACTTTGGTAATGCGCACATTTTAGAATGTTTTATTGATATGTGACTTTGTTTGTTTACATCGATCATAACGATCCATGTGCTAAAAAGATCAATATAAAATGTGGATAAGGATGCAGCGATAGCACAAAGCATCATCGCAACGCGCATTTTTCTCTGGCGCCAACAAAAGCCCGACAAAATCATCGTCTTTTTATCGTAATCTTACATCCAGCCAAGATAGAAATGACGAGACGATATACATTAGATAACAGTGAGTTTAATTAATAATCATTTTTTTCCCTCCTATCGATGCCTTTCTTAACTCCATCACGCTCGTGTAAATATACATTCTCGAGAAAATTTAAAGACTAGAATTGAAAAATTCACATTGAAGACTCTTATTTTTAGATTCATATTCAAGACAAATGTATAAATTTTCGATAAAAAGAACCAATGCTAAATCTTAGTAAATTTGAAGTTTGATAATTCTTGAACCATTTAGTAAAATGATTTCAAATTTGACATTGGAAATTTTTTTATACACTTTGAAACAACAATCCAAAATTTTATCCATCAATTCTCATGTTTTAAAAAGAATTCCTCATAAATCCTTAATTTTATTTTGATAACACGTATGTATTTATTCCTTGAGTATATTTAAAAAATGAGACAAAATTGTAAATGAATTTGAGAAACGCCGACAAATCTTCAAATTTCAAATTTGACATTGGAAATTTTTTTACACATTTTGAAACAACGATCCAAAATTGTATCCATCAATTCTCATGTTTTAAAAAGAATTCCTAATAAATCCTTAATTTTATTTTAATACACGTATGTATTTATTCCTTCAGTATATTTAAAAAATTTCAAATTTCAAATTTGACATTGGAAATTTTTATACACTTTGAAACAACGATCCAAAAATCCATCAATTCTCATGTTTTAAAAAGAATTCCTCATAAATCCTCAATTCTATTTTAATACACGTATGTATTTATTCTTTCAGTATATTTAAAAAATTTCAAATTTCAAATTTGACATTGGAAATTTTTTCATACACTTTGAAACAACGATCCAAAAATCCATCAATTCTCATGTTTTAAAAAGAATTCCTCATAAATCCTTAATTCTATTTTAATACACGTTGCATGTATTTATTTCTTGAGTATATTTAAAAAATGGGACAAAATTGTAAATGAATTTGATATAAACGGCGACAAATCTTCGAAATTCTTCAAGGGTTCGAGAAGACCCCACGTGCCATTCGGAGAGAGTCAATGCGCGTGTAAGACACGGAGTATGGAAGCGTTTACACGGAGCGTTGAGAACGGAAGACGTTTCAGTTTTAGAACATGTGTGTATATCCAAGGAGAGTAAATCGCGCAGGCGGGTACGTGAGTCGCGGAGCATCTTCCACCTATATTCCCTTCCCTTATCGCCGCGGTCCAGATCTCTCCCCTTCCCTCAGCTTCCCCTTGTCGCGCCCTCGACGAAGCGCGCGCGTTACCGTCACGCTCGCGGTCTCTCTATTAAATCATAATTGGCTCACAATGTGGTGGATAGCTGGGTTCTCTGCATAGCCTTATGATGCATATATACATATCAACGTGTGTATATATACACATACGTTACATATATATAAAACACAGAGTACAGCTTCGGTCGCCGGGCAAACCGCGATGAGACCTCTCTAGGACGTTACTATGCACGGCAAACAGAATATAACATATAGATTTATAAATATATATGCGACAACGCACCGGGTGTCTCTGACTTTGCATCGTTTCTGAATCGCAAGATTATAACATTTTTTATCTTTTTTTTCTATATATATATATATTTTTTTTTTGATAAATTGGACGATATCGATCGATCGTAAAATTGATATCGCCCGATCATTGAATACCTGTCGAGGAAGTATCCTCTCGCTTCGGGTTATTGTATTTGGGTGGTAAGGATGTATTTTAGGATATAGTCTATCATTTTAGTATTTTTTTTGTTCGGTAATATGCTCGACGGATTATTCAACCGAGACGGCAGCCTCAATGGACACGTTCGTATATAGAGCGTATTACGGTACGCGTGTAGGAAACACAAACGACGCGGTGCCTATAAGATCAGCCGAGCCAGTTCCAGCCAACCAAACCAATGAACTAATCCAGATTCAACTTCGGAAAGGCTTACGAGATCGAAATACGCGCTCATGCTTTGGCGGGACGTGCGTAACGATGATACGCTTCGTAACGGCCAGGTTATTCCCTGACAACGCGCTGCCCGTTCTTCCATTCGCTTTTTTTTAGTCACGTTCGTTCCGCCAATAGTTTTGTGTACTTCATATTTACTCGGCGCGTAGTTCGTTTATTTGTGCTAGCTTTGGCAACGAGTGAAGAGTGCGTCGATCACGAATAAGATGTCAAACGAAATAACGGCGCCGCGAGAGAGTGGGAAACGATCGAGCGCGTGTCAATCCCACCCGGGGATGAACCTCATCCCTGCATGAATTATTCGCAAGATATATAGTTATTCTTGCGCTACAGTCCAATTCAAAAGTTATTCCACACGTGTCAGCCAAAGGTAAAATATCATTAAAAAATTGTTTTTACTCAATTTTTATAAAGTTTCGTTTGACTGTACATTAAAATATTTATTGGAAATTGGAATTAATTCACAGTATTTTTTTTTCGTACAAAAAAATTTGTCAAATACCAAACGAATTAATTCCAATTTCTAATAAATAAAATTCAAGATTAATTGTTGAAAGTAATGACTTTGAAGAGATGGACTTTATTGGGCGACGGATTACTATTAAATTTAAAAAATTTCTATAGAGAAGTTTTTCTCTTTTCGTGCAAGAGACTTTTCACGATTTTTGCATCTACTCGACGTTGACAATTGGATATTAAATCACTAATATCTTCACGAAAAAGTTGACAAAAGCATGTTTTGTATGCGAAATTCATAACTAGAATCTTTTCCGATCGTTTGATACCAGAAAAAGTATATTTTTCTTTAAATTAACATTTTTGACAGACATATTTACTCGAGTATTGATATAAAAATTGCAGCAACACCTGTGCTCGTTATCAGCGTTTTCAAGTGGAAATTTTCACGAGTAAAATGATTTTATCGATTCGTTGTATGTGATTAGAAAATTTTTTTAAAGAGAGCGAGAAAGGGAAAGTCGAGCGATTTTTCACAAAGCGATTGATAGATCGTGTTTGTTCATGATAGAAAATGAAAAAAAAAGGTGGGACCGTCTATCTCTGTAGAGAGCTAGAGGTAGATATATATATATATATATATATAGAAAGAGAGAGGGAGGGAATAGGACAGAAATAAGATAATCAACGGTGCCGAGGCGAGGGCAGACAATGGAGAAGCTCTCTCGATTCTCGTTAGGAAGAAGACGTGAGGTGGATTCGCGAGCGTACACAGCGTACCTCAAAAATATCTATATGGCGAGAGCTCCGATTAAATATACTTACGTTACTAGACAAAATTCTTCACCAACACAATGACGGGGACGCGGGCTCCCGATGTACACGCGGATACGACCGAATCTTGACGTTACAGTTCGCGCTCCTCATCGCCGACTCTGCGCTATCGCCCGTACGTGTGTATCCGTGGACAAATATACGCTCGTGTGCGTATCAATGCGAAGAGAGAACGAGATACCATCTCTCGCTCCGTCACCTTCCTTGCACTTCACGAGCAAGACGTCAATCTCTTGTTCTCTTCGCGTGCTCCTCTTCACCGAGGACAGACAGAGACCGAGAAGTGAACGATGGAGAGAAATAAAGAGATAAAATAAGGTAGCGCAGAGGGGTTGCGTGCGACTATCAAAAGATTCAAGCACGATCCCAATAAACTCTTGTCTTGTTACACGCGGCTCGGGAGGCCTCAGTTGTGAAAGCATATCGAGTGCTCGCGGACCGCCGCAAATTCATCGGGCCCGAACGTTTGAAAAAGCCTACCGACCCCTCCTCCTCCTCCTCCTCCTCCTCATTCCCCTCCTTTTTCCTTCCTCTTCTACCTCATTCTCCCTTTCTCTCTTTCTTACTCTTTCGATCTATCTCGCTCGCTCCTCCATCCCCCGTTTATCTTCCCGCGCCAGTTGAAATTCGTGATCCCCGCGAAACGGGGCTCTCATCGGCGTTTCTCTATCTTCACGTATCTCGCTCGCTCGCTCATCTTGCTCCTCAGCTCAAGAGCCTCAGCGCCTCTTGGACGGCTCCCGTGAGGATCTCGCCGCGGCGCCCTCTCGCACTCTCTTCGAAATTTTTGGTTACTCACACTTTTTTCCTGATTTTTATTTTTGTTATCTCCGCGATCATTGTCATGAAACCCTCTGAACTATCCCGGTTCTCGCCAAGTTTTTTTGATCAACATTCATCCGCGTCGTTTTCGATTATGAGGGAATTGTGATCCGAGGAGAAACAATAAGGGTGAACGCGGAAATTTGACGAGTGCGCAAAATGTCAGAGTACGTCTCGATCGTTACCGTGGATCCCCGAGATCCCGCCGATGCCGCGGACAGTATCGTTGATCGCTCACAATAGAGGGATCATCCACCGGAATTATTAGTAAGGATAATTACACGGTACAGAGGAAAAGATATAGATAGAGAGAGAGATAAAAGGGGAAAAGAGACAGAAAAGTGCATGACACCGTGATCAAGAGTGGAAATAAAAAATTTTTATCGCTTATTCCTCACCGATATTTCTTGAATCTTGAAAACTATAGTGATTTCACACGAGTATATTTATGAGTGATCGAATCTCGAACGGAAGTACGAGGAAGATGGAGAATACGAGGGGCAACACGATAAAAAATAACGAGAAGAAAAATGGACCGGAGAGCGAGAAGCTGCTCAAGGTACCGACGACGGAACCGGTGACACCGACGACACCGATCTCGGGACGCGACATTGATGAATTTTTCAAGGGTATCCCGATTACCGACGAGACGACCTGCGGTATTTGGTGCTTCAAAGGGCCCAATCTCCAACGTTTTGCCAACAAAAAGGCCTATGTCTTTCTCTACGGTGTCCTCGGATGCATTTTTTCCGCCAGTTATGCATACTTCAACGGCACCATCACGACGATCGAGAAAAGATTCAAGATACCATCTAAAATGACAGGTGAGAGAATAAAACTAAAGTTCTTTTTTTTTCGATACACTGACAGAAAAGTTTAATAGATCTTGCTACAAAGTAACAACTAAACTTATCTATTTATTACGAAGTAGTAATACATTTCGACATTATTGTTAATCTATGATAAAATGGTAATAAATTTCGACGTACTTGTTAATCTGATCCTAAAATAAATGTAGTATTCTAAGATATAGCGTAGTTATCACTTTATAGTAAAATCTTCTATTATGATTTTTCTCAGTGTACAAAAGTTAAAGAGTTTTGAAATACTAAGAAAATAATAATAAAAAAAAATCATTGTTCAGGTCTCATCACGGTTGGCAATGATATTTCTCAACTTTTCGTATCGGTCGTGTTATCGTATTATGCGGGAAGGGGCCACAGGCCGAGATGGATCGCCGTTGGAATATATTCCGTGAGTTTTTATTTAATTGTTCCATTTTTCCATATGTACACGATATAAACAAGCACCGATAATGTGGAATAGCAATTAACGTATCGACACAATCTCTGCTTGTCGTATGGTATTCATTGCACATACGTGTTGATAATACCTCGATAAATCAGAAGAAGATTTATTTTGACCTTATTTTCTCCTCGTTCATTCTTTCTTTATCGGAGTATATGTATATATTTTTTCGCTTTTTTTAATATTAGTCATCGATCATTAATTTTGGGCATAATGACAAATATTTTCGATGCTGATAAAAAATCATGCGTATCATAAACGGTGAGAATTTAAAAGATGAAAATGATTGGTAGGTCGTTGTTTTTTGCTGTCTGACGATGCTGCCCCATTTTCTGTACGGACCCGGAGAGGACGCGCTCCTTTTGACGAAGGAATACGGATCGGGGCAAACGACGAACATGACCGGTGATCCGGCTAACAGGAATTTCGATAGACAGAGAAAGTTTCTCTGTTTGGGACAGGAAGGTCGTGGAAAAGAGTGTCAGGAGGACACGGAGGGCAATTTCGCACCGCAGGTTTTGCTTTTCCTCGCTCAGCTGGTCTCCGGGGTCGGAGGTTCGCTGTATTACACTCTAGGAACTTCCTACATGGACGACAACATAAAAAAATCAAAAACGCCAATGCTGATAAGCGTCTCGTATTTCCTCCGAATGTTGGGACCGGCGATCGGCTACGGCCTTGCCTCGTTCGCGCTCAAATTTTACATCAGCCCGACTCTGAGTCCTACCATCACAATGCAAGATCCCAGGTGACCTAAAATCACGAAATAGTTGAGTGTTGAAAGCTCTGTGATTGTACCGGCGACTTACGCACAATTCATTATTTCTTCTCGGAACAGATGGCTGGGCGCCTGGTGGCTCGGCTGGATCATCCTGGCGATTTTGCTCTTTCTGTTCGCGAGCGTGATCGCGCTCTTCCCGAAGACGCTGCCGCGCGCGGCAGCCAGGAAGATGATAGCGCTCGAGAGAAACAAATCGGCAGCGAGCATAAAGGATTCTCCCCAGGAGTCGGAATTGCCAGCCTCGATAGGCGACATGCTGCGAACTTTCAAGAGGCTCTTGACAAACACGACTCTCATGTGCAACAACCTAGCGACCGTATTTTATTTCATGGGCTACATGCCTTACTGGATCTTCATGCCGAAATACATCGAAACTCAGTACAAGCAATCGGCCTCGGTCTCATCGCTGATAACGGGCACGGTCGGCCTCGTGTTCAGCGCTTTTGGAATTCTTCTCTCGGGCCTCATAATCTCCAAGTACAAGCCGAAGGCGCGATATCTCGCAGCCTGGAATGTCATGGTAGGAGCGATTTCCGTCATGGGAATGATTTCCTACGCCTTCCTCGGTTGCTCGGCCAATGACAACCAAATGGCGGTTCAATCCGACGGCGCTCTTAGAACGAAGTTGGCCTGCAACGATGCCTGCCAATGCGACTACGTCACCTACAACCCCGTTTGCTCCGAAGACGGACAGACCTTCATCTCTGCCTGTCACGCCGGCTGTCGGAGCTTGAAGGTTCGTTCGCATTCGTTTTTTTTCTCTCTTTTTTCGTTTCAATCAACTTCTATCGTGTTTACGTGCGTCATCATCGCCGTGGCACTTAATTAAACGCGCAATCAGAGCGAATGATCCGCGCGATTCTTATCAACATGCAAATACAGACTCCTGTAATACCCTTTCGTCTATGTTTCTTTGTACTCGTTTTCGCCTTAGGTCGACGACCACGGAAACGAGATCTATACCGAGTGTAGTTGCGTAAGCACGTCTCGATCGCATCAGGCGCTATCATACGTCGCCGGAAATTGGACCTCTCTCTCGACGGATTTTCCTTTCGAAACGACCACCGAGTCCGCAGGAAAGTCCGAAACTCCCGGATTCGGAACTGCGATTCCTGGCTCCTGTCCGGTCGACTGTATGCACAAATTTTACGTTTTCCTAGCAGTCGTTTGTCTCCTGAAATTCAGCGGCGCTACCGGCAGAGCCTCCAACTTTCTCGTCTCCGTCAGGTGCGTCGACGAGAAGGATAAGACGGTCGCCATGGGATTCGGCATCACCATCATGAGTCTGTTCGCGTTCATACCCTCTCCCATTCTCTTTGGATTTATTCTAGGTAAATTATCTGATCATATGTTGCACTTTACTATGAAATTATTTTAGTATACTGAGAGAGAAATCACGATAGTAAATTTTGCCATAAAGTGACAATCATATACTAATTTTTTTATAATTAAATATATTTTCCTAATAAAACAACAGAATATATTTAGGATATGATCCACAAAAGTATAGTTAGTCGAAGAATAATCAGTATAATTGTCACTTTTACATAGTAAGAGCTATCATACTTTTTTTTAGTATATTAACGACCAAATTTTTTTGTATTGCGAAAAAAAAAATTATTTTTAGATAATACTTGTCTCGTGTGGGGAAAAACTTGCTCGGGGACCGGAAATTGTTGGCTCTACAATGGGGAAGCTCTTAGGTATCTTCTCAATTTTACTGCGGCAAGTAAGTGACTCAAGAACAAACGTATCGGAATGTTTTTCAGAATAAAGTTATGTGAGATGATTATTGCACTAATTGTCTACTTTGAAGGTTTCGTAACGATTGGAACTGTGTTCGACATTGGTGTTTGGTATTACGTGAAAGACGTAAAAATATTTGACGAGGAAATCGAGCTGGAACAGATCGCAGATGATCCAGCGGAGACCATCGTAACGTAATATCGATATTGGCGGAATCGTGCCCTGTTGTTATGCTGTCGTTGTTGTTATTGTTTTTATCTTTGATTTCGTTTTTTTTTTTATAAAATTATGAAAACGAGAATAAGAGAATCGACGAGAGTCAAAGTTGCGTGAGAAAGAGAACTATAAGAGAGAATGCGAGCAAAGAATAAAGACTTCAAGTACCTTAAGCAAACTCTTATATAGATATTTATAGAAGCTCTATATACGTTATAAATATATCTTATATCTTATCATTTTAGTGAGATTCAAGTTGAAGTCGTTAGAGAAATATCAAAGACTGGCTCGAGATTAAATAAAAACTAATCATCCGGGATGAGTCAAGTTTCGGCGATGTTTTTAGAATTGTGAAATAAAATTTATTTGAATAAATATACAAAGAATGGTATCCATATTCGAGGACGCTGAACTTTGTGTCCGATTATTCGAGTAGGTTTTTTTTTTACTTTTACGTATGTGTAAATGTATATTTACAAGGCAGTGGAAACTGGACTACCTCTAGGTTTCGTTTCTCCGGGCGAGCTTGTCCTCGAGACGGTGGGACTCTTGTTCCTCGCGAGAACAATCGACTCGTTTTTGTCCCGCACGTCGTGGAGACTTCCAAAACCGGAAGAGCCTTGATCCCTCGAGGGAGGTCTGCCTGTGATCGTCGCCGGTGGAACGTCTTCATCGGTCTCGGGAATTCGGCGAGGATCGTTCTCGAGATGATGTCGACGTGACTCGTCGACTGATTCGAGCAGCGACCTGATCGTCCCGAGTCGTTCCTGGCTTGCCTGTTTCTGAGCTTTCGGCAGCAGTACTTGAACTTCCTGCTGAGCTGACTGCGCCTGACCTGGACTGGAACCCGTCAGGATCGAGGCAACGACGAGAGGCTCCATCACCGGAATTCCGATCTCGTTGAAGTCGCCCTGACCTTTATTACTATTTTGACTCGTCGGCTTACTCGTCTTCGAAAATTCGAAACTGCCGGTTCTCGTAAAACCGTCTTGGACATTGCGATCGCGATTTTCGTAATGGTCGGGATTGGGAAAAGGTCGCTTGTGAATCGAGGATGACAATTTATTGGGGAAATCTTTGGGAAGCTCGTTGAGGGTGCCACTGGGCACTCGCAGTCTGGAACGCGGTCCGACGCTGCTCAGGTCGCTCTCGACGTCAGAATCCAACTCGAGAGGTCTGTAGGCGACCTGAGGACTCGAGCCGAGACGTTTGTTCCCTTTCGCTCCTGACCCGCCGTCCTCGTCGCTGCTCGACGAATCCTCGAGATCATCGTCGGTGTCGACGACTCTCGAATTCGTTCTCCGGTCACCGAGTCCTAGGGGACCGTACTTCAATTGTCCCGTATGCTGTTGCTCTGCACTTTCTTCGACCTTGCGTTGTCTCAGATCGAGAACGGGCGTTTTTACAATAACTTCTTCGATCTTAGGTGCGCTGCCTTCTGTAAAATTCAATACAAATTACTTAAAATTACTTAAATTTACTTAAAATTATCAAATTACTTAAAATTCGGATTTTATTAAGATTACTGCGCACTGAGAAAAAAAATTTGTTAAAAGGACCAAATACAATTTGATTTGAATTTTGTTACTTCTATCGAAATAATATTCAGAAAAATTCATCAAATATTTTTTTCTTAGTGCGAATAACGTTAATTCAAAAGAGTAAAAAACCTTGAGGATCGTTCGAGGATCCGGGAATATTTTCATCCAACAACGGAACCGCTTGGTGTCTCTCGACTTCTCTGAGTTCGCTTTCCCTGGGCAATTCCGAGATGGAAATCCCGAACAGTCGAAGCTCGCGCGATACGTACCAGAGTACGAGATAAAAAGCAGCAGCGAGGAGCAGGAGAACCGAAGTCAAGTAGCAGATGTAATCACCGAGACGGTCCTTGTCGTAAAAATGACAAATCGAGCCTCTGCCCCAGTGCTCGCAAAATATTTCAGCAATACCTTTGTAAGCCAACTTTCCAGGTAGATAAACGAACAGAGACACGAAGGACATCCAGAAACCGATCGCCAGAGCTTTGTCCTGGGGATACACCGATCTCAGCACGATGAGAAAACTTCCAACGATCGTCGAAGCTGCGAGAGAATAAGCGATCACCGTCGCAATCTGAACATTTTTGAATCAAGTTTTTAATCATATAAGTATATAAATATCATTAATTGATCATTATTATTTTTTGATATTTTTGCTCGTCACTTACGTGAAAAAGGAGCCAACCGATTTGACAAGAATCCGACCCGCAAGGACCTTCTCTGGCTCTCAAATTTCCTGTTTTGCGCGTCGTGCTTTCGACACAACTGCACCCCCAGTATAGTTTCGAAATACCCGTGCTCTCGATGGACGTGCAGCCTGCGTGGCAAGGGCTGTAAAATGTGAATGAATTTTCACTGTCGCACACCGGTCGGAAATCAGCTTCGTTCGAGCATCGACAATTCCTGTTACAATATCTCAAAAGTCTGCAAAATTGAAAAAAAAAAACAAAATTAAGAATTAGTGCTATTAAAGTTTCAGGTTTTTGAAGCTTTTTATAGGTTTATATAACGTCAACAATTTTTTTAAGATTGATATTTTGGCAGATAAATTCTTGCTGATAAGACAGCATGTTTTGAAGATGAGTATGTGCGTTTAAGATTAGTTTTTAAGAGATAATGAGACATAGGTTGAAAAGAGAGTCATTGCACCAATGATACCAAGCATAATTTTCTTTGTTAATTTCTTACTCACGATCCTTTGCGTTCTCCAACGACGGTTGTTGGTTTCTCACAAGTCGCGAAAGCCAGAGCAAATAATATGGTCGCTGTCACGATGAAAGCTACGACGTTGTAAATCACGATCGACGACGCTTTCGGTCTCGTTTTTGAAATGACAATTCCGGAGATAATTACAACCGCTCCGACGATTATCGGCTTGAGAACATCTTCAAAAATATTTACATTTAGCTTTATGATATAAAAAATGCGATTAGTCAAATGTAAAAATAAAACTCACTCGCGATGACTCTCGAGGAAAGGAGATCCCCGAATCCGAGAAGCGACCCCGTGGGCCTGGGAACGTGATATCGAGACTCTAAAAATATATTTTCGATCGCTAGAAAATTAACGAGAGCGGTGCATGCGAATATCGCGGCGAGAACGTTGCAGATGAGAATTTTATTGGTGAACAGTCGTAGAAGCGACGACAAGAAGCCTGTCCCGCCAACTTTTCGAGATTCCGGTGGTTCGACGCTCTGAGGACTGGTTCGGCCCGCGAGGTCGAGAATCGAGGCGGCAGCCTGTTCCACAACCTGAATAATTAACCATTCAATTGAAAAGATAAAAAAAATTGGAAAGATAGAAATACATTTTTCTCTGTTAAGTTTAAAAACTTTCAAAAACTTATTTTTTGTTTACTTCTGAAGGAAGCCGTCTCGGTAGCCAGGATATTATCATGCCAGGAATCGCGAGAAGAAACGCGAGAACGATCCAACCGAGCCACCACGCTCCGACCTCTTTCCGATACGATATTACAGGACTCAAGTCTTTCGAGTCGAGTTTTAGGCAAGCCCAAGCGAGAACGGAGCCAAGCAAGAGTCCCATCATCTTCACGGCGACGGTCACACCGATCACACTCGCAATCTGCCTCTTTCTCGTATTGTCGTCCAGATAAGAAATTCCCAGAGTGTAATAAGCGATATTCGCTATACCCGTTAGAATTTGAGCAATTACGAGAATCACCATCGTTACGTAGCAGGGTTGATCCTCATCTATGTTTAATCTTGCTGATGCGAATGAACACAATTCAGGATTGTCGTCTGCAAAAAATTCATCATTGAATATAATTTATTGGCAATCGACGAATATTATTATAATATATTAAAAACAATGTGGAGAATTTTTTTTTAAGAAATGAAAAATGAGAAAAAATAATACTGGTATTTATTTTTTACTTGCTTGTATTCAATATTAAAGTGTGTAAAGGATAAAAGGGTTGCTTACCAGCATACATTGATGAATGCGTGAAATTCTCAGTCTCCTCGATAATTTTAATTTTTTGATTGAAATTCGGAATAATGAGAATAATGAAAGCGGTGCTTTGAAGGAGAACGAGAGCGCCTGTCCAGGCTGCTCTGTGAATTCTGTCACCCCAGTATGCGATTGGCAATCCCAGAAAGAAGGGCGTTAATTCGGCAACTATGAGAACCCATTCTGTACAAAAAAAACAACAAATTGATTGTTCACTTCAGTGTCTATGTCTGCATGCATGTTACTTATTTTTAGTCACAAACCTAACAGATTAGGATCGCAAAGAAATCTCCGAGCTATCGTTGGACTCGAAATGTACAGATAAGCCTGGGCCGCAGCTTGAACTATTCCTACCCAGCAGAGAAGACCAACGAATAACCTCCTAGTCGCAAATTTCGCCAATTTCGGACAGGGCACGAGCTTGCAACCGCAATCCAAGGACTCCTCCGGGATCGGGTTTGCCGGACCAGAGAGGCCACCTTCCACTTCCGATCTCATCACTTCCCGAGGCCCTATTGTCATCACTTTTTGATCTTTAACAGAAGAATGATTCTAAAGTTGTTTCATCTTTTATAAATTTCCACTATACTATAGTATAATTTATAAAAGGTGTAGACAAATTGTATATTTTATGAGGGCTTCAACATTCATTTGAATACATTTTATTGCTTGAAAACACTTTTATATTCGCGGAATCATATAAATATTTATTGAAAAGTTATCAATATTAAATAAAATGTAAATATTTAGTTCAGTCAAGTATTTGAAACAAGAATATTATTTTCTTTGTTTACTATTTGGTAGAGTTTTACTTTTAAGTGGGGTTTTAAGTATAATTTAATTTCAAGTATAATTTAATACTATAGTTTACATTTTGCATATCTTCACCGTCATATTGTACTTTGAAACAAGAATTTTTATTTGTTGATCGAGCATACATGCTTTTCGCTGTATTCACTGATTTAGTTGAATGAAGCCAAATTCAGTTATTGATTCAACTGAACATTTTTTTCGGTGAAGACGCACTCTGTTTTAAAGACTGTTGAATGAACGGTATCGCGCGTTATCTACAACCTGAACTGACTCACGCGTGAAACAATCTTCACTGGAAATCTGTGTCGTCATGACAAAAAGATCGATAGTCGTACGTTAGAAAATTCTTTAAGGTAGTATGTACAACAGCGAACTCGCCTTGAAAAAGATTTTCTCAAAAGTTGCAGTTTTTTATGATTAATGCGCGTCTCGACAAATATATGTTTACTCTAAAGAAGATCTGTGTCATTTATGAGCAAATTCTGCCTCAAAAAATTTCAAGTGATAATTTTACATTTACAACTCGTACAGCCAAAATTTTGAACAGACAGTCGCGATTGTACCATCTCAATATTCAGTCGGCAATCACCGTAGTAAAATGCTACAGTATTTTTTTACGCGTACAAATATTATTAAACAGAGATAAAAAATAAAATGTTGAATAATTTTATACTTGCCACTCGATTTACATTCACTTTCCGTTAATTTGTCAATTGATACCGAACAAATACAATTTTTTTTCTCAGAAGAGTTTTTACCGTTTCACAAAAATTTTTGAACCATAGCACATGGCACAAGGCACATGGTGAACATTTTTTTTTATGTCACTTAATAAAAGAGGTTACGTTTGGAGACACACCCCACAGATTTTTAAACGATTATCCCAAGTCCGTCTGAGTTGGCGTACTAATTCTCGGCGAGAGGAGACACGGGCACGAGGAACGGCGACGTGGTTCGTGCATGCCGCTCTCTCTCTCTCTCTCTCTTCTTATCTCACTACAGATACGCTGCCCGAGATATCTCGGCGATAAAAATGCCGAGAGAAAAGAGAGCTCTCCGATACTCACCATGCGCGCTATCATGGGAATCGTGTTATTCATGTACACGCGCGCGCTCGCTCACCGGCTCAGCTAAACGCCGAATACAGGTGTCGAGGAAAAATTAAAAAATGGGTTCATCAGACGTTTAATCGTGAAAGTGTGACTGTTACACCGTTACTCACCATTTCGTCACGACTGCGTGCACTTTGAGAAACATTTTCACAGATAATAACGTGCCGAATAATTTTCACTCGATGTTTTTCCTTTTTTTTCGAATAATACTCTGGTACAAGTATATAAAATATTTTTTAAAGTATATAGGATATTTAAAAAAATATAAAAATATAAAAATGAATGTACAAACTATAAAAAAATATATATACCCGAACAACACGTTGATCATGAAATAATAATAAAAAGAAATTCCTGTTACAGAAATCCATTATTTTTTATTTATAACGTTCTATTTAGAAAAAAATGTTCAAATTCCAGGCTCTTAAAATTTTTGTATGCTTCAAATATTTAAAAAATATGTGTCTGTAGTCCTGTAGTTTTTTTTAGAAAATAAAACGCAAAAATCAAGTCAGAGCAACTTATCGTGAAAAATGTGAAATTATAGATTAGATAAACTATCTTCTATTCTAAATACTTTCAATTTTAAGGGTTAAATATTCGAAAAAATTGGGCAGGATGTTACTATTGATGTTTAAGAACAGCAGTTGTTGCAAGGATTATTTAAAAATATCAGTCGTTGGCAGAGTTAGAGATTTCCAATTTCGAGAGGAGAAATGAGAAATGTGGAGCGCTCGGTGCATATCTCCGAAGGAGTTACCTTAAGCTCACTTAAGACGTTCGTCGTAAGAAAATGACGAATGCCAATTAGCATATGAAAAGCCCAGGGCTCTCTTGGACTCGAGCGAAAACTCTCTCTCGCTCGCTCGCTCGTCACTCGGCCTCTATCTCAGGATACTTCGGCTTCGAATACTTGGCAGGACGATCACGTTTTTGAATATTAAGGGTGGGATTACACCGAGGACTTAACGCGCGAAATTTAGTCCGTCGCGTCCGCGGGGACAAAAAATACAAGACGTCCGCCTGATTTTTCCCTGAACGCTCTAGAGAGATTGGAAAAGGAGAAGAAAGGGCATGAAAAGCAGTTCAAAAAGAGCATCAGCGAACAATTTATTCGTGAATTTTCTTCATCGAAATATTTAAGACATTTTCACTTGTAAAACATTTTATGTAAAATGTATATATTTTCATGTACGAATCGACAAGATACTCCACGAATTTGACTCGAAATAATTTTATCTTTTTATATTTATTTCTTGTCTCGTTACATCGGAAAACTTTTTGACGAGAGTCCACCGTCTCGCCCGAGGTAAATTTCCGGTATGTCTCCGGGGTAGCTCGAGACTTTGGCCCGAGTAGAGCTCGAATTATTATTACGAGATGCGCACAAATTATGCACGAGTCGTTTCTATCATGTCATTTTTACTTTAAAAACTGTATGCAGTACGAAAAAAAAAGTTGTTTTTTATAAATCAAACAGTTTTTAATGCCCGAAGGTACAGAATAATCGATACTTCTTTGTTGGTATAAAAATTAGCAGGAAGCAAGTTGCAAAGTCAACGACGACGAAAATATTTTACTCAAAAGGAGAAATGAGTAATCAGCAATAAGAAACTGATGTATCTACAAACACATTCGTATAAGGTCACCGATCCTTTCCATTAGCGGAGTAAGTGACCGAAGCACGAATTTTCTTTGATGTCAGTTAATTTACTAATAACTTCGAATGATGAATAACGAGAGAAAGAGAGAGAGAGCTGGAATAAGTATTCCCGGCTCGCAGTGGTCTCAGATTCGCCATCTAAATATTTGGATCGTCAACATTTGGACACACATACACACATATATCTATTCATCATACGAGTGTACT
The DNA here is from genome assembly GCA_030522545.1 of Cremastinae sp. A BG-2022a. Taxonomy (NCBI): domain Eukaryota; kingdom Metazoa; phylum Arthropoda; class Insecta; order Hymenoptera; family Ichneumonidae; species Cremastinae sp. A BG-2022a. The sequence continues at coordinate 13,756 of JAPYYW010000313.1, read as the reverse complement.
CCGGCACAAAATGCATCTGAGATTAAATTAACCATTATCAAATATATTTCATGATTTTATCATTAGTGTATATTGGATAGAAAACGATAAAAATACTTTTATTATCGAATTGATGTATTTTTTAATGGATTTTTAACATATTTTTGATTGGAAAGACCAAGACCGTGATTCATTGTACACGAATGTAATTCTTTTGTGTCGCTGTTTATGTCTGAATAAAATAAATGAATAAAAGAAAATAAGAGTGTATATTAAAAGTTCGATCGAAAGGAGATTCTCGTCGACGGAAGAGTTTAGTATGCTGGGAATCGTAATGGTGTAGGATAAAAAAATAAAAAGAAAAATAAAGGAAGAATAAGGGAGGAGAGGAGTAAAAAGGAAGAAATCTGAACTCTCCCGCAATGGAATTGCGGAGGGGTTGGAGATTCTTAGCGTGGCGGGATTACATCGAATTAAGTCGGTATGGGAAAATGCGCGCGAGAAAGAAAAAAAAGGGGGAGAGCGAGAGGCCAATGGATAGTAAAGACGCGGGAGTCTCCCCCGTAACACTTAATTTTTCTCTCGATTTTTTAATCCCTACGGTAAATATATCGTCCCTTTACCCTTCTCCTATACATAGGATACAGGAAAGAGAGAGAGAGAGAGGCATCATCGCGGGGAGAAAGGGAAAAATAAGAGATGAGAAAAGAAAAGGCGACCTGGCTGAGGATCGGGGGTCGCACAGAAGCAGGTCCCGCGCTTCCGGGGGTTGAAATTCCCTCCCTCCGGGCCCCCCAACCCCGATTTCTCAGCATCGGGAGAAGGAACTCTCTCTCTCCGCGCCATCAAAGAAGAACCCATTTAAAAACCTCATCAATGCCGTAAGCCCCGACGGCGCTCCCGTAGAAAACTAATCCCTCCTATTTTACGCCGCACCGAGAAACGATCCGTGTGTCCTTTCGTCCATTTATATACCTATATTCGTGCCCTCGCGCACACGCACACGCCCGGACGTACTCTGGACCAAGACCTTCTTTATTAGCGGATATGCCGAAGAAAAGAGAAGAGAATGAGAGGGCGTGTGCTCAACATTTTTTTCCACCCTCTATGCCCAATGTATACACATATATGTCTATAAGTCCGCATCGGGGATCGCGATTTCTCGGCTCTGATGGTTCCACCGAATTTTTTTAAGCCCGCACGTACACAAGAACAAATAAATCATACCCGGCATTATATGTCGGGCTTAATTGTTGATCCGGCAGATTTTAACCTCGTTACTTTTCGCAAAAACGAATTATAGCACGAGAGAAATGTTGTTTTTTTTCTTTTTCAAGATGGAAGATCGGCAAGTGGAGATTCGATTATCGATCAGAGTTTCTTTCGGTTGGAAAAGCCTTTAAACTGTTATAATAAGCTTGGAGGATGTTTGACCAGTGCCGGTAGATCTCGAGTGTTGGGCCAACATTGATAATTAAATTAATCTGGTTCAGAGCCGGCGCTCGAGCGTCCACGAGGGAGAGGGGGGATCGGAGCACTCGGCGATGATACTGTTGCCCGATGCACCGGGAGAACACACAAGGGGTTTGAGAGCACCAGAACTCCAGAAGAGGGAGCTCGAAAGTGTTCGGAGAGTGGCTAAAAAGCCAACGTCCGAGGTTTCATCCAGCTCTCAATCAGCCTCTGCCCTTTCGAGGGAACACAGCCACGAAACGCAGCCCTTTCCCGGTTCTGCGTCCCAACCACTCGCTGTCGCTCAATTCCCTCTTCTTTTTTTGCCATCAAAAAACGTTCTATACATCTGATTATTTTCACTTTAATTTTTGTAATTAACTAATCTTAAGGATGTTTTGTATTTAAAATTTAAAATATGATGAAAAATTTTACGTAGTATTTTTAAAAAATCTTTTTATAAAAATGTAAATGCGAATAAAAATGTTGACGGTCGATTTCGAAGACCCGGAAGGGTACTTTTTTTAAATATTCGTAAAAAAGGTCGAGGAGGTACGATGAAAAATTACGTAAATTTTCTTTAAAGATCTTGAGGAAAAAGGGGGCTTGAGACGAGGCAGCAGAGCAGGGAAAAGTGAAAGAGCGAGAAGGAGAGAGCTGAGGGTTGTTACAAGGGATAGCTCGATAATTACCATGACAATAGCCGAAGACCCATCCGAGTTATAAGGAGCGTACTGTAAAAGCTTCGGAGAAAGAGACAGAAAGAGAGAGACAAAACTGACTAAGGATTAGAAGTCTTTTATGAATCGGAAATCTTGATGAATCGAGCCTGCCTCCCGCTCGTCAATTTTTTCTTCGCTCTGCTCCAAATCCCCAGCTTCTTACATCCATATTTATTTCGCATCGTTTAAAAAATACAAAACCCAAAAGACATTTTTATAATTTACTCGGAAGTTGTATGATATTTTTTAACGAAAAAAGAGGATTTTCGTCTGAAGAGCTCAAAGAGTATCTTTGAACTTCGATGAAATAGATGTTATTAGCAATTCCCAGTACGGAATCAATCGAGTTGGCTAGCATAATGTAAGGCGAAGGAAAAAAAAAGCAGGGAATTATAAAATAAAAGCGGGGCCAGCGAAAGAGGTGCCCGCCGGTGGTATAAAGTACGAGAAAGGTAAAAGAGCTGAAGCTCTCTGTCGTGTCGAAGATTCTAAGTGGTCGGAGCCACTCGCTTTTCCGCGAGTCTTTTCGCGTTGAACGAGTGAAAGACCGGGCGTTTTATTTCTCCATCGGAGAGACGACTTGCGGAGATTCGGTCTTTTCAAAGGGAGCATCAAAAAAATTAACGAAAAAAAAAGCAAAAAGGCGCCAGTATTAGAAGAAAAATCGCAATATACACGTTCGTACACAGAATATTTCATTCATTTTTTTGTTTCTTCTATATTTATTTTGACAACAAAAACACGAGAAATAAGGAAGGAGTTTGGGAAAATAAATAGGAATGATTGGCGGATACTTTTTTTCATTTGAAGATCAAAAGGCGTTTTGCTGGTATCAATAATTGGTGGAAAATCTTCCACCCTCACTTTTTCTCAGCTCCCTCTACTTACGTAAATACATCGGAGCGCGAATTTTTTTCTTCTCAAACCCTTTTTGATACATGGACGCGGTTCTTTTGAGGATTCGTCATCTTTCTCGCGTCTGCAATGCCTTCCCGATTTTTTTCTTCTCTTCGTACACGAATATTATAAATGCGATGGAAAAAGTGAGACTCCTGGTATTTATACGTGTGTGCAGTCGCCGAAAAAATTCAGAGACAGAGAGAGAGAGAGAGAGAGCGAACGAAAAGAACTGAGTGAACAACGTTTCGAGCAAGAAGAAAATATATATTCTCTCTCTCTCTGGCTCTCTAAAAATATATGCGGTATTACGCTTCTTTGCTTTGCTCGGTTCGCTTTTATTTATCTCTGTAAAAGAGTCGAGAGAAAGTATATATTTGCATGTTCGGGGTTGACTCAAGCAGAAGTTTGTGCCAGGGAGAAAATGCTTCCAGAAGTACGGATAGGTGGGAGTGAGATATATGATAAAAATGAAGAGGAGGATGAGGAGGAAATTGAAGCAAAATATATGCAGAAAAATAACATATATCCTTAATTTTTTTTAAGTAAATTACTCACTGATTTTTTAAATTCTTTTCTGTTTGTTTTTTCGATAAGTATATGTGCTTTCAAGTCAAATTTTCGTGAAATATTTAATTAATTTATAATGTATTGAAGAACAGTTTTTACTATCTGCTTTAGTTTTAGATAAATTATTATATACGCATATAGGCATAATCTAATAAATGTTGGTTTTTGGATAAGTTGGACACGAGCGATGTAAAATTATCGTAATTGAATTCCCGGACAACAGAGAGTGCGTACGCCCGACCGAAAAAGCTCGACTTTGATAATATTTCGAGAATATTATATATTTGTGAATATTTATGGAAATATTATTGGTACAAGCTGAAAAGAATATATACTTTTTTTTTGAGTAATCGTATCTGGAGAGGTTGGAGAACGAAACGAAGAGGCGGTCGAACAGAGGCGATTCGAAAGAAAGTAGAAATGGCAAAGCGTAGGAAAGGAAAAAGGGGTTAACTTCTAATTGTTTTGTTAAATGACGCGCGAGTAAGAATCCTCGAAGGACTTAAGCCCCGACGCCGAGGCTTGTACTCCGCGAAGGTTTCCTCAGGTTTTCTCATTCGGCTTGTCTCTCCCCCCCCGGCTCCTCTCGAGCTATTTCCTCTCGGTACCACTCTATATTCTTTCTCGTTTCTCTCTTACTCATTCTTTCCTACCGTTCCATCCACAGCCGTCTTAATTCTTAGCTTTATTCTCTCTAAGACTCTCTCTCTCTCTCTCTCTCTCTCGTTCTCTTAATTTCTTATTTCTTCCTCGTTTTCTCGATCCCTTTTCGCAAAGAAGACGAAGAACAAGAAGAAGAATCAGAAGAAGCGCCGCGTCGGGGAGAGAGATCGCTGAATTCCGAGTCTCTCGATTTTCCTTTCTCGTAGCTCACCCAGCTCTTCTTTCTCGATCCCCCGATTCGCTCCATCTCTCCTTTTTCTTTTCGTATCACGGCCAACGAGGACCAACGAAGATCCTGCTCTTTCGCAATTTATACTCGCGAGAGAGAATAAACCCTCTGTCTCTCTCTCTCTCTTTCCCTCATTCTTTTTAGCTCTCGAATGAAAAGTGAGAGAGAGAAAGAGGGAGATAAAAAATATAGAGAAGAGGCCACTGAATGCCAGGCTTAAGAACAGACAATGCTTCGCTTTTCAAACCGTTTCGAACGTTCCTCGCCCTCCTCTCTCCTCCGGAGACTTCGAGCTTCCGAAAAGCCACCGTCCGCCAACTTTTCTTTCACGTTTAGATACTTTAATTCTTTCAGCATTCACCTTCCCTTTTCAACTTATTTCTCCATTTTTTAAATTACTGGATTATTTTTCGTACATTATTTTCAATAGGGATTAGACTTTGTTTTTGTTCCTCATCAGTCAAAATCAGAAGCCGCATAAAAATACGAAATTTAGAGTAATTTATTGTATTTATTATTATTTATTGATATAATATATTGTTCAAAACAATAAAAGAGCTAGTTATACCACAATCTCTCTTTCGTTCTCCTTCGAGAGGATGGTCAGCCTCCTAGAGTGGATTATTGTCGTTGTAGGAGAATTTCCATGGGAACGCGAGTAATTGGGGAAGTTGAAGTCAAAGCGTGGACCTCATCGGGATAGGTTGGCCCGATCGGTGATTGAGGGACGGAAAATGAATTTCGCCGATCGGTCAGTGATTCCGAGATGGAGCGTGATCGATATTGCGAATTGCCGGATGCACGAGCGGACGGACCGAGTGAAATCGTAAGAAGGAGGATGGTTATCTAAGAGGATGGCCATCGCTCTGTAGCCCTCTCTCGTAATGGCTACTTTGAGGGTGGACCGCGTAAGCTTTGCCAAAGAGAGAGAGAGAGAGAGGGAGAAACTCTGCTTTTGCCTCTAAGTGGTCTTATACTCGTGCGGGTTCTTAGGTTCGCAGCATCAACCGATCTTCCCTTACTCTCGCATTCCCTGGACGAGAAACTCCTTTTCACCGCGATTCCGATACTTATATATATATTCTTTGCCAATCGACAAATACCCTTCCGTGTTTATTCTTCAACAGTCGCGCTTCATCGGCGTATAACGTATATAAAGTGCAATTATATCGAGTTTTCTCGCAATTCAACCGGGCTGCCGAAAAACGTAAACATGTCGCAATAAAAATTGGAAGGACATTGACACTCGATCTTTCTAAAAAAAAATGCATCATCGGTGCACGAAAGTGTTTTGTATCGAGACAATAATTGAATATCGGAAGAAAATAGAACGTCGAAAATGAATAACTCGATGAAAAGAGAAAAAAACGAGCGCGATATTTTAAATGGAGTTAGCGACATCGTTCGACAGGAACGAGATTAAATATCGCTTCCATTATAGGCCCGTCCAAAAATCGCGTTTCACCGTGCAATACGCAGAAAGGGAGCTCGCATACACACAGCCAATAGAATTTGTGCTGAATGGGAAAAGCCTCCGACAAATATTACACCGGAGAGTGCGACCCTCGACTTTTTCCCCGAAGCGAGCCGGGAGAGGAGAGTTGACAAAGTTCCGGAACGAGCGAGCCGCGGTGATGAGAGCCGTATAACCGGTTGACCCGCCTCGATATACATCGTGTAAATATTTCTCCGCGTGTACACATTCGTATCCACCCACACTCGCCCGGCGATGAGTGAATTATTTCGCGACGGTGTATCGAGCTGAAAAAGGTTTTAATGTTTGCCAGTCGCTCGACAAAGGGATGAGATTTCACCCGCGGCCATCCCAAAAACGTATTTACCGAGCGAAAAAAAAAGTACGCCATTTTTTTTTGTAAATTACCTATGGAAACGATCGAAGCAAAAATATAACTATAAACTTCTTAGCGCAGTGTTTTCCACATGATTCCAATAGAGAAAGTGTATTGTGGGCCAAAGTCGTAGCCGGGAGGGTGGTTATAGCGAACCAATAAGGGTTAACTCAATATTTCGTCCTTAAAGAGGGAGAGGGAGAGAAGGAATGGAGAGGCGAGGCAGTAAGTGAATTAATTATCGCGTACTGCCGATGTATAAGAGGAGATGTTGCGTATGTTGGATGTCGATCGCAGAACTTGAGGAGCGTCCTCGAGAAAGTGGGAGAAGAGAGGGCGGCGGGGTGTATATTATCGGGTACCTTATATCGGACGAAACAACGGAGTCCCGATCGAAAACGTCGTCGTCGTCGTCAGCCGGAGGTCTTTCTCCGGCGACGTCGTATCTGCTGCAACGGGGGAGTATAGTCCAGAGCCCCGGAGGATGTTGATGCTTCTCCGGATGTTCTCGCGTGTTATCGTGTTCCGGGGGTTGTACGACGTACCAACACATGCAGCCGTACGGAATCTCCGGGTTGTGTTTTCTCCGCGCGAACGTCCTTGGGAGTCCTATAGTCTTGGAGAAATAACGTATATATAGCTCGCAATATCGCGTTGCCCGATGGTACGTGTATTCGTGAAATCTTTGATGGACGCGCCTCCGCTCCCGTGCTGCTCAAGAAAATTCAGTTAACCTCTCTGAGCTTTGTGTCCTCGGGAGAACGCGCGGGAGAGAGAAAGAGACGGAGAGCGAGAGAGGGATGAGAGGAGCGAGATATACGATGACTGGAGAACCGAAGAGGACCATCCCCCGATATATATACGGGCTGGATACGCCTATATCTCTCTCTATCTTCCTGACGCTCGTGCCTCCTTCGGGCGCTCCCGACGCTCTCGTTGTCGTCTACTCCGCTCTCTCGCGAACTTAATTAGCCACGAGCAGCTTAATTGCCGACTGATATTGCACGGACAATTAGGCCAATTACCGATGGAAAAGCTTTCCCGGTTCTCGTCGATGCGAAAGAGTTGAAACTCACCCTGGATGTTAAATACAGGAAGCTCGCGTTGCTTCTTTTTCCCCTCGCATTCGATGAAAGCGCCATGAGATTATTTCCTCGCTATATTCTCTTTTTTTTTTCTCATACGCAATAATATATATATATGGTGGAGGTCGAAAAATAATCGCTGTGAAAGAGAGACTACGCACGAAGGAATTTGAATTTTTGGACGGAGCTGGGGGAGAGACGCGAATTATGCACGGCGGTGTGTTACAACATTGTTGTATCTCGGATGCAGCATGTGCACTCGAGAGGCTGCGGGGCGAGGAGGGGCCAAATGAGGAGGAAGAAGAGTTAGAGGAAGTTACGCTCGTGATGTATACATACTGTGCTGAACTATACGAGAGTAACTATATGAGAGTACATGGCGTCACGAGGCGCCGGGCGAGGGATGATATAGAGAGGACGAGGACGGAGAAAATGGCGTTAGCAAAAGAAAAGCGCAGCTACGGCAAAATTCTCGTAAGGCGAGCTGGAGGGCGGCGCGACGAGGGCGCGTTATATATCAAGAGGAGAAGAAAACTTGCAGCATAGATAACCTACTTGAGGAGTTAGCCCGCGTACATGCAAATTTCTGAATTATTATGCGAGCCAAGCGGTTTGTATTACGTTACATACACCGTGAGTACACCCCGAAAGATGAGATTGAGAGGGCGAGAGAGCGAAGGAGAAGGAGAGAAAATTAACGATTAAGAACCGAGAGAGAGAGAGAGAGAGAGCGAGCGCACGAGAGTCAAAAGTAAATTTATATGAGTGTACACGAGCGGAAGAAGCACCCCCGAGACACCTACCGCCGAACATCTCCAACATCCGCCCTCCTACTTATTCTCTTTGCCCATTCGTTGCACTTACAGAGCGCCGTACTCCCGAACACTTATCTACCGAGAGCCACCGATGCCGGGCAAATTCCTCCCGCATACGCTTGCAATTAATCTGCTAAAGATCTACGAGCCCACCCAAATAAGGCGCTTCGCCGTCTGACGAAGAGACTCTAAATAAAATTTTCGTTTTTTTTAATTACTTTTTTTTTTGACATGTATTTGCAATTTTAATCGAGAATTCATTTGTTTATTTGGTAACATTGACATCTTATTAATCTTTTGTGTGAGAACATATTAATCATTCTCTGAGACACTTTTCATATAGAATAAAATATAGTTTCATCAGTTGTTTGAAGTAAAATTACGAGTAGTTATATAAAAAAATAAACGGAGATTCCATTTATTCCGTGATTCTCTCGGACCGGAGTCGATGTGTGCGAAAATTCAGGTACAAGAGATGAAATCCATATGAAAGACTCGAATCCTGAAAGGGATGTCGATTTAACACGAGTGCTTGCGTACTTTCGTGCAGAAATACGTGGAAATGCGACACAGGCAACCCTTCGACGACGGTGCTCGGTCCTAATCCAAATTTCAAAACCTCATATTTGCCTTTGAGCCCGAGAACCAACCATCCCTTAAGAGGGTAATTGTGCCTTCTAACGGTTTCACTTTATCATACATGAGGATTTGGACATATTAATTTACTCGATTCCGTTTATTTTATTTTTTCCAAAAATTTAATAAACCCTGTGATGTGATACCCAAAATAACAAAAATATAATATTTCGAGAGCATCCCTTATTACTGAATGATACCAAAGTGAGTGTTACTTAAAAAGTATACAGCTGTTTATTCTCGTGATTTAAAATTGGATTTGTTTGAACATTATGATTATCTTTATTTGAAAAGCGTCGATAAAGCTTAATAATAATTGATAAAATTGACTTATTAAGTTTCTAAATAAAGAATTACATGTAAAATATTATCGTTTATCATTTTGGATGGCATGAATCCGCCCTTCTGTTCTCAGAACTTTGAAGGAACTCGGTGTACGCGATTTTGATATTGCTTCACTCCATGACCGGTTTCCATTTCATTTTCGTGAATGTATGACGCATCTGCGATGTGTTTTCCATATCTGCCGTTCAAAGACAGACTACGACGAGTCGAGGATTACCTACGGGGACGCCGCAGAGCTCCCAAATTCGAAAACTCCACATAGGAGTTTAGAACCCGAACAGTTTCGAATGAGCGATGATATGGAATAAGAGGATCACATTGAAAAACGTAAATGTTAAATAATCTTTAAGTTAATGACTCTTTTTCAATCGGAACAGTATAAACATTTATATTTTAGTAAAACATCCCAGATTCATGACGTGCAGCCTGCGTGGCTCACTCTCAACTCCCTCCAACATTTTCCAACCCTATTTCTCTCTCTCTCTCTCTCTCTCTCTCTTTCTCGGTCCCGTTTATTCTCCGTATCGGAGAGACGACCCCATCGTAAACCTGAATTTATTAACACTCGAAACGACGAGGAGAGATTCGCTAAATGGTTTTCAATTTGTATCGCAAGGCGGGTGCCATCTTTACCGTTTCTGGCACACATGTCCGATATTTATATATGATCCTACAAAATTCCACCTCTCGCTCTACTTTATCTTACGACTGAGATTTAAAAATGTCACTTTTATTATATTATCTTTTATTTATTGGACGGAGAAAAGAATAAAAGCGTGCATCGCATGGAAATATTTTAATAACCAGCGTGAGAAAGAGATCTCGCTCACCATATTTTTTTCTTTTCTCGCCATATCGCGGTATATCCAAAAATTTTGAATATTATTTTATAAATAAAGTATACGAGAGTGTCAGGTCTTGGGAAATTTTCGTATTAGAATGTTACGCCTGACGGATGGTGCGTGCGTGCATATTGACACTGCGTGGTTGCGGTCAGCCAGGCGTTCTATATGATATTTCTGACTGAATACCTATCGAGACCGAACGGAAATAGATAGGATTCGTATTTACAAATTATTAAGCTATCATATATATTCTGGCTATGAATAAAAAACAAAATAAAAAAAATAAATAGGTCAAAAAAATCATTTTTCGATCAGTTTTTAAAAATTTTTTAATATAATATTCTTGGATTGAGCCCCAAATGAGTAGCATTTTCGTTATCTACGAGAAATTTCCGATCAGATAGCCTGTTAAAATCGATAAACAAAAAATTCAAAATATGTTGCGATTTTTTGAAATAATGAAAAGGTGTATCGTAAAATTTTTTGAATTTCTTTTTTTTTCGATTTTAAGAGACCTGTTTCATCGGAAATTTCCCGTAGATAACGAAAAGGCTATACTGATTCGAAAATCAGTTTTTTGACTTTGGTGAAGTTTTACATCGATAGAAAGGGCCAGAAATACGTGGCATTTACCGAAAAAGAATTTGGTAGAGAAAGAGAAAGAGAGGGAGAGAGAGGGAGACAAGGAGAAATATATAGAAGGGAAGAGGATATTCGGATGCATCAGGCGGGATGCTCGTAATTTTGGCGGAAGCCCCGGCAAATTAGCTCTGGGCATACGTTACCCACGCTTAACTCTCTTATACGTATACTCGGGCAAGAACATATAGATATATTTGAGCGAGGGGCTCAATGTAGGAGAAATTTCTATCTGGCGTCTCGGGTCCTCCTTCGCGATTTCCCCTGCTGGCGGCGCGAAATTCCAGGCCGCTCTCGTCTGGAACGAAAATTTCGCACAGGGCTGAACGAGAGAGGGAAAACAGCGATGAGGTGTGGTTGCAACGGCGATCCTGGTGGTGGAATCCAAACCGAGGGAGAGAGCAGACGAGATATTCTCCCACCTGATTCGTTGCTTTCTCGTGGAGAGGCCGAAGCGTGGGCGGGCATGGGATTCACCGGCTTCCGATAAAACTCGTATAAAACGAGTACCCGACGTCCAAAACCTTTTACCGAGGAGAACGATCAGACAGGGTGGTTAACTCCATGCGAGAAAAAAAAATCGAACGTGTACCCAAAAAAATTTAACATTCATTTTCGAAGCTGTTCAAACTTGGGAATATACGTCCCAATTTTATTTTCTATTCAAATTGTCAGAAAAATTTTAAACAATCATTTTGCAATCATTCCTTTTCTTTAAAAATATGGAATATTGATCGTTCGAACGGTTTTTTAAATAACTTTTTCGATTATTAATATTTTTATTAATATCAATTGTCACGGGGATATTTTGGGAAAATTTTTGAAAGACTTCAAGAACAAGGAATAAGGGTAGATTGAGAGTGAAAAAATTAGTATGCAGATGAAAGGGTAAAAAAGTTTAAAATCCCACTCTTCTTGGGTGCCATCGTCCTCGGATAAAATGTAAAAGCTTTCGCCTCGGAGGAACGGAGAGAGAATGAGAAAAAAAAGGTTCGAAGGCGTTATACGCGAAAGCTCCGCCTGCAAGCTCACCTCGGGAAACGCCTCGACTCCGACACGCCCAGGCTCTGGGTACTCTCCGTTATTCCTCCCTCGTAGCCCTCTCGTCTCGCGACCCTCAGTTTCACTCCCATCACCCTCATCTTCGTCTCATCCCAGTTTTCGCTTATATTCTCATCTCTCTCTTCCTCGATCGAGACCGGCTCTTACGAGCTTTGCGTTGCAAAATCTCCATGCAATATACGTCTCTCGCGTCTATATATCGATATATGCATTACCAAAAGTAATTCAATTTTCCAATGAAAACTTTTCTAAAATTGCACTTTGCAAAAATGATGTATTGTCTCAGCAAACAAGTTTTTACAGAATAAATAAGCCTACGCTTTCCTACATACGTCCATTTATCATTTTTTACAGCGATACATTTATTTTCAAGAATCTACTTTTTAATTTTATAACAAAGTTGGACAAATATTGAAATCTTGGTTTGAAGAGACACACTTCTTCGTCAATGCTTCCATGTGATAATATTTTATGAATGAATTATTGATGGAAATGAGGGATACAGAATAGCATGCGAGCATATATGTACATATCGGCGTACCCGAGATGGCCAAGAGCTCGCGCAAACTCAGGAATAACTAGTCCTGCGTTTTGCGCTCCCTCCTCGTCCCGGTGGCTCTTCTGCCAGAGCCAAAAGCACGATAATGTAACCCCGTATGAAGCTTCAACTTGCCTGGCGAGCTTTGCACACAGATTGCATCCGAAATCCCCTCTCGCGGGATGCTTTTCCTCGAGGAAGACACGAAGCGCGAGACGAGAGGAAACTCCCTCCTCGCGAGGCAACTTCCTTCGCGCGCGCTCCCCACTCCGGCGTCGTTCCCTCGACGACGTTGCATCCGTGCAGCCAGAATGCAATCGTTACTGCATACAGTGTGTCTTCGACGGTATAGATACGATCCTACCATCTCTCCACCTCCCTCGAGACTCCTCTCCGGTCTCGAGGATCATTGGAGAATTCCACATGGAAGGGATACCGACGCGAGGATCCCCCTCGGATGAGTGGGGCGAGACAAAAAGCCAATGGTCGGAAAGCTCTGCTCACCCTCGCTGATGACTTATTATCTTAAAAAAAAAATATCAACATACATCAATATTATTCTCATTTTTTAAAATAACTTTATTATTCTCTCGATTATTTATTATTTATAGTTATAATTATAAGAAATATAATTTATAATTCTTTTCGTTTTTGACGTACTCTGTATTTTGATTTGTGCTTAGGTTCGATGAAAATAAGGTATACTTTTTATCGAGAGATACCAAATTTGTCGGAGAGAGAAAAATGGAGGAAAAAATGCAAAATGGAAAAAAATAAAACAGGCTTTGATGGGCTTACTCTGTTGCGGAGGAAAATCGAGGTGTGTGCAATCGGATTTGTCGAGTGTGAAACGGTGTATCCGTCGGATACGTGTTACGTCGGATACACCTCGTTTTCTCTCGTCTATCGTTGCTTTTATGTCGGGAGCGAGCGCATATACGTGCGAAGCACGGGAGGACGGGCGAGAAAGAGCAAGAGACGTACAGCTAAATCTCGCGGGAGCTCCGCGATGTCTGAACGAATATATATTGCTCTGACATACATAGTTCTTGGAATTCCGTTCCACGAGATTCAGACAAACAGAGAAAGATTCTGTTACCGTCCAAAAAAATTATCTACGAAAATATTTCATTATCTGAGCTACTGGAATTAACTTAAAAAATGTTGTTTTTATTTAAGTTAGAGTTGTTTCGGTACACAGACATACTTAAAAAGTATGTTTAAACGAAAAAGCGATTATGAAATAAACAAAAGCACTGTCGTAGAATTGTATCTACTCTTGAAATCCACTTTTGTACATTTTATGTACACTGAAAAACAAAAGTTATTTAATGAAAAAAATTATACATTGATTCAATAAAACCTACTATTGCGGGCTGCCACCGAAATATTTAATAGATAGAATGACATATGCCATTGAAAAATATAC
>JAPYYW010000312.1:0-69222 GCA_030522545.1 Cremastinae sp. A BG-2022a | reverse complement strand
TGAGTAGAGATTAGCCAAAAGTCAATGCGCTCCGCATAATACACGCTCTATTCCGATGAATCGATTAGAGGCCTCATGTCTTTTTTAATATAGATTATTCTACCGTATAATTAAAAATTTATTATTCTTTTAAAAACGTAATAAAGTACCTGAATAAGCTTCGATATAATTTCGATAAAATTTGCCTATGATGGCACGAAAACCGATAAGGTAAACGTCCCAATAATTGGACAGCTAACGGTTTCCTAACTTTACATTTATTTTAAAAATATTCAAACAAAAAAATCTGCTTCAAATTTACATCTAAACTATATTGTCTGACACTTAGCGATCCAAAATTCATTTTATATGTTAATTTTATACACAATATTTTAAGTAAATAAATACTTGAATGTTTAAATATGTAGAAGAATGTCTCGATAGAAAATGAACCCTGTCTCGAGTTTGTTCCCATAAATTATATAACGTTATAAATGATAGTATTGACAAATTTTATTGGAAAAAAAATAATTTAAATATTCAAAATAATGTAACAAAAATTGTCCAACTACATTGGGACACATCCATCTATTTGACCGTTTATCTTATATAATAATAAACAATTCTCGTTCGCCCATTTATTGGCAGTATAGTTAGGACGATAACGAGAGGTCAGTCGAGCGTGCAACGTCAATCTGCCAATGTGACAGATTGAGTGAATCGCCGCGAGATACATCGCTTTCCCTACATACAGTCCGAGCTTCATTCGAATCAATTAAAACGGAGTACAGTCCGCAATCATCAAAAAAATGCTTCAAAAAATAAAAATAAAAAAAAATGAAACGAGTGTGTGAAAAATCGACATTCGATCTCGAAGCGCGGGAGTTGCCTCGATCAGAGACAATGCTCGGTCATAAATCAATGAATATGTTATGTATATACATATAAAGCAGCCGAAACTGGAGGGAAATAAGTCCGTCTCTCTCGGCATCCGACATGCATAATTAGGTACTCGGTCACGTGACTCGTCGTCGTACTGCTCGAACGAGCACTGAGCACACACTTTCCCACACGCACGATATCTCCCGTGGCTCGTACATTCGCACATACGCGGCCAGGTGGACGACACAGAGTGCTCGGAATCAGAGCGAATCTGCCGCAACGTCCTAATCCATGACACCCCGAGTGGCCCACTTTGAGCAAACACATCATTCCGCGCTAAAACCCCCGTATACGATCAAATAAATTTTATGACTCTGACGAAACGTATCGATTTTTATTTTATTTTATTTTATATTTATGAATAGGCATTTTTTTATTATTTCAAGGAGGCTGAAAATGTTGAAAAGTGTGCTTTTACATTTGTACATATTTACCGAGTTGCACGAAAAGATGTGTATTTCATAAAAAAGTTTTCTTCACACACGAGAACATTTTTTTACCGCTGGGCGGAAAATCATGAAGAACGTCGGGAGGAAACTTTTTCGTAAACTTTTGGAAACGTCAACTAATTTTTTTCGGTATCGTCGTCGCTGCTTTTTTATTCCGCTCCGGTGGCCGGGGCATTTCTATGCACATTTTTTCCCGAGCAGATACAAGCTCACCGCTCGGAACAGAAAAATTTAGAAAGTGGCTTATACAGCTCGGTAAAGTTCGGGACGAAGCTTTTTAATTTCCTTTTATCTCTCTCTCTCTCTCTCTCTCTCTCTCTCTCTCTGCTCCGTCTCGTTTTCAAGACCGGCACGACTCTTGAAAAGTAACTCCCGGGGATTCTGGCTCGCGCGGACGACCGGAGTTAAAATGAATGAGAAATGAGGAAAAAATAGACTCGGTCCGTCAATATTTCATTCGTGAAAACCCCTTGTTTTTATTTCTTCGATTCGAGTAAGAAGTTTATTTTCGAAAAGCAAGAAAAATTCCAAGTGGGAAAGCGAGGTGAACGAAAAAAAAAAAATTTGTCTCGTTTTATTCCACATCGCGAGTTTCTTTGAAGTTTTGTATCGAAGAATTATTCTTTCTGTTCGTTACTCGAAATTTTTTCTGCCATCGAGCGTCTCGTCTTTGAAGCACGACCGATTGTCAAACTGGCAGAAATTCTTCGTGAATTTTTTTTTTTGCTTCTCGTCGCGTCGTTCACGTTACAAGCTTTTATCCCCGATATATACTTCAAATCCGATGCTTTTCGTCCTTTCATCCTCGCTCCGATACTTGCACGGAAAAGATCAAAGCTCTCCTTATCCCTCCGCTCATGCTAGCTCGGGTTCTCGGTTTCCCCGTCTCATTGTTCCGGACGCGATGAACGAGAGAAGAGAATCGAATAATCTAATAAGGCTTTGGCCAATTTCTCAGAGTGCGATCGTATTTTTTTTATTTTTTTTAATACGAACAAAATAATCCGAGCACAAACATGAATTCCAAGAATGAAGAAAACTTTTATACATTATACTTTTACTTTTAAATTTTTACATTTTTTTTTTCAGCGCGCTCTTTTTTCCCTCAAGATTATTCTTCGAGCTTTACGGTTACTTTTTTTCTGATATATTTGCACCTATTTACTATACGATTTTATAGCTAAAAGTTATAAACATTCGTCGTTCCGTGCCCGATAATTTAGAGCTATGGGAAATTTTACGGTGACGTTTTATCGCCGTTCGTATAACAACGATGTTTCTCTGAAACCTCGTACTCTGCGTATTCCTCGTAACATCGGATCTCTGCATATTGCAAACCAGATTCAAAAGGAAACAAAGCTCGAGGCTCGCGTATCCGCGGCTCCCTGGTGAGCCAATCCGAAGCCGCGACGACTCTTTTCTCACAAATTTATCAACGAAGCTTTTCTGATGTTCCCATATTATATGTATTTTACATACCTTTCACTAAAAAAACCGTTCTACATTTTTCCTGATGCATTATCGTATTCTTCGTAATAATATAACAAAAAAAGAAAAAAACATGAAAGATAACACCATAGAACGAGTAAACGAGAATAAAATATATAGTACACACTCATTCTTGCTTTGTTTACTGTTTTCTTTTCGCTTGTCAAAAGGCCCTCCCCAATTCCGACGGTGCACTTATCAGCTAAAAGGATAAACGCGTTCACGGATATTTCAGGAGTATCCGATATCGCACGAAATTCGTGCTTTCTGTCAAGCCACGAGTTTTGTCCCTCGATCGCCTTTTGCTGATCTAGTACTCCGGGGCTATTCTCGACGTTGTCAATCCGAGCGGAATATCGATTTTTTTTAATGCCATCCATTTTGTTTTTGTTTTTTTTCTTTCCCTTTCATCCGCATATATATTTGTTTCTTTCCTCATTTCTCTCTCTCTCTCTCTTATTTTTCATGCGCATTTTCCTCTCATATTACTCCATCCGTCTGACGGGAAATCCGCAGAGTATATCGCAAAACTTTTTGCCTCGGTGTGTGTTCGATGAAAGGGCGATTCTTTTTTTAACGAGTGTGGAGAAAAAAGGACACCGCGATGCCGGAAGCCCCGTCGAGGCCGGGAAACACAATGTCCCCGGCGAGGAGGCGCGAGAATGCTAATTCATTTTATTTTCCCAGCCCACGATTCGAAGCGCACTCGACGTCACACGATGAAAGCACGCGCCCATCAAAAATTCAATCGACGCGTCGCGAAAATTGTTTCGAACTTGGAATATAATGGCTCATTGTCGTTTGCGCGTAAACGCACGCATGCGAGCCCAATCCCATTGTTGCGGATCGTTGACTCTCCGTTCATCTGCGGGATTTTCGTGTGTCTTTCCCCGTTTCAGGTTTTTTTCTTTATCGATGCATTTCTTTTTATAGACCCATATTTTTTAAACTAATGCCTGCCGTGTCAATATTATTATTGACGATTATACATTTTTATCATTCTCTATATCAGCAAATATTTTGCTTGCTCATCGTTCGATGAAAAAAAAATTAAAAAAAAAACAAAAAATAAAACAAAACCAAAATTCGATCGTGCGTAATAAATTCTGAAATTTAATATAAACTCAACGACATGGAGAATCGCCAACACTCGCGCTCGTCGATAATTAAATTTATAACATCGTAAAATTGTCACGTATGCGCTATCTTATTAACGCGCGCCGAGCGTAAAACGAGGGCGGCGCGTGTATCGTAAATTAATATCGGAACAGACGTTTTCATTTAATTATTAATTATAATAGTATAATGATAAACGAAATAATAATAAAACGGGTGCGAAAACAGACGCGGAGACAAACGCGCGCTCGCCAATTTCCTGGCGGCTCGACGGTGCGGGGCGTGACAAAATATGTGTCACTTAGCTCGGGAATCCATAGTCCATAAAATGGATTATCCGGGTACGAGTATCTCCGGTTACAGGGAGAAAGTGAGAAAGGGGACGCGCCAGAGAGGGCGCGACGCAGGGGAGGGGGCGCCACGAATATATGTATATATTGTTAAGAGAGAAGAAGAAGAACATGCAACTCGAGTAAAGGAAATAGTATGTATAGACCCCCGTGTCAAGTGCGGCCAACTAACAAGAGTGTCACGAACCCTCAAGCACAAATTCATTTCATCGAATCTCTCTCGAGCCCGGAATCTTCGCCCGGCTCTTCTTCGAGTGATTTCGATTCTCCTCTCGGTCTTCGGCGCTCCATCGATCCGCCATGCACGTGCAAAAATTTTTGAAAATATTTTTTAAAAAGTGTGGCTCTATATATATTACATTGTTCATTTTTGAAAAATCTTATATTAGCTGCTCGTATGTCATTGATATATCTTAAGGAGGTATTAACGAAAGTACGAAAATGAACTTTGTCTATTGAAATTTTTTTTTACGATATAGAGTATTAATCCAGTTTTTCGATGGCTAAATTTCAAGTAGCATTGCCGATAAAATAAGCGAAAATTATCCCGACAAAGTATGCTCGACAATAAGCTAGAGTCTTATGAGAAGCATTGAGAAAAATATTCTTTTATTGAATAAAAATATATCTAGAGTGAACTTTCAAACAATCTAAAATATTCCACCTGTTCATTGGTGTATAAAGTTCAATTATTTACCATAAAAATATATGGTAATGGAGCTTTTCATTGAATTATTTAATGATAATATCAGATATGACACATATTATTTATTAATAATTATATATAATTACCATTTTGGGTCATGTTTACGTGTTAAAAAGCGCATTTTCAATTCAATTTTTCTCTAAAATAACATCGACAACACTCTTCGATTTTTTCTAATAAATTAGATACCACTCAATTAACTGTCATACCCAATCTACAAAATGTCTGCAAACTTTCGTTTAGTTGGAGAACTACCTTAATTTTGCTGATGAATCGTTGTTATCATTGACTGACAAATATAATTCGGATAACTGCTCGCGAGAAACTAATATACACGGGCAATAATAATCGCAGGCGTAGGGCAATATTTGTTGTACGAGATGCTGGGGCGAAGCTTCCATCCCGAACCGGAAATGCCTCCGGCTTTTCAGCAATGCTAATTAAGTGAGTTAACTCGAGAGGCGCGTTAACTGTTCGGGAGAAAGGCGAATTTCCGTAGTTGTGGATCGATTGGCGGAGCAGGCGATTGTGATGGGACACACGTCTTATCGCCCGACCGCAGTAGAGCCCTTCCGTCCTTTTCCGTACAAATACACCAATCTCCATAACACACGGCGCGTTCCCGGCAAACGTTGATCGCAAACGTGCTCCAAGATAACCGCCCGCGGAATCGAGCATTCGCCCCGCCCGATTCGCAGCACGAGATCCGACGAATAAATCTAAATTCCGCGTGTGCAAATTTCTAGCTAAATTCATACGTTCCCGTCAGATCTTATCAAAACTTTACTCAATGCAAATTGATTTATTTGTTTGTCAATAATGATAATAATTTTTCATTATTTACTCGCTTGTTTTATATATAAGATTTAAAAAAAACAGATTCATTTCTCGGGTTGAAATTAAAGTGATTTTTATTCGGGGCGCCGGGTGATTTGAAACATTCAAGATTTCCAATTTGTGGATTTTGAGGCTGAGCAAAATCAGCGGAGAAAATAAAATGGCCAAGTGGTTCGTGCCAGTTGAACCAGAGAGGATTTACTTCATTATCGCCCAAGAGTGGTTCATTTCCTCTCGACTTCTTTTCTTTTCATCCTCGTCACTCTCGCTCTCGTCGGCTCGGGTCTTTGCGAGAGCTTCGATTCGTCGAAGAATTCTTTCGCAATTTTTCTCATCAGCGAAGATGAATGTGCTCTGCCACAAAAAATGCGGAACAAAAGAGAACAAAAGAACAAAACAGATCAATATTTTTTCTGATTCGTCTTCTTCCGGTGTCATCGATCTTCTATAAATTCCTCTACACAGCCTTTGAACACACACTTAAGCGGATACATTTCTGTGCTATTTGTATACAAGAAAATGTTAACGGGGGTGAGAAAATCTTTGTACTCGGCGAGCCCGAGAAAATCGAAGCGGCAGATTTTCTTTCCCTCTCGGCAGATATGCTCCTTTTCTTCTTTTTTGTTTCTCTCGTTTTTTTGTGAGTCCAAAAAAGTGATGAATCAAGCCCCGGTCGAAGGGTCCAGCTTCTCGCTCTCTCGCTTTCAAAGCCGTAGCAACCTTGATGCAAACATGATCTCGAGATGAAACATTTTCTTGCGTAAATTTGTGGATCGTGTCAAAAATTCTGTTCGATTCTAAGTAGGTAGTGCAGTTACTGGTCAGCCATCCATCATCGTTGATCTCATGAAGTTCTATTGCTTTTTATTATGATCTCGAACCACATAAAAATGCTCTTTAATTGTTCTATGCAATCATTTGCTCCAATTTTTATCAAAAACGATATTTTGATAATAAAAGAGTTTCCTAAAATTTTAAACTTTTTATTGATACATTTTTATCACGTTTTTTTATTTTTAAATACAGTTTTTTCGGCACTTTAGTAGTAAATTTAAAGATTGGATTTAACGTAGGAAATTTCCAGTCGAATATGAGATCGAAAAAAAAATGTGTAAAAAATTTTCACAATTTTTTTAAACTTCCCCATCTTATTTTTTTGCAAATTTTCAAGGAGCTTTAACTTTTGGAACAATTGAGATATCGACTCAATTTTTTATTGATTTTAAAAAGGTCAAAAATAGCTCTTCTGTTCTTTTCAAAAAAAAGTTTAAAACCCTCGACCCGCTCTTCAGTTTTTTTTCTCAGTATATACTTGATACATTTTTGTAGGCATTAGATTACGTTTTACGTTTGCGTCACAACTTCGAAAAATGCTGCTCAACGTGTGTAAAGAATTTTCAAAAAATGTTGGCTCAGAGAGCTTCGAAATATTCGATTCAGTCGTATTCAGTTTTTCCAATAAACATCGGACGTATCGTGGAAAAAAAAGAATGGCAACTCGTGACTTATCGTCGGGAAAGCTGCATAGGAAACATTAGATTTTTCAGCGTCGAGCTTCCCCGGAGCTTTCACGGTTCACCGAGTCTCGAAAGCGATAGACGCGAAAAGCATCGTTACGCAACGGTTCGTACCGTCGCAAAAACAATTTATCTGTCTCTTCTTTTCAAGCAGGAAGATTGAAAATAAAGATCAAACGTCATATCAACATGTTTTTATTTAAATTGAAAAAAAAATCACGTGCATTAAAAAAACATATTATATTTATCTCGTGTTGTATAAATATTTTTCTTCTTCGAGCTGCAAAAGAGAAAATAATATGAGAATGGAAAGAATTTACTGAAGGTTCCCCCCTCCCGTGTCTCCAATCCTGAAGCAAAATGATCCATGACTCTTTTTCCTATAGGGGGAAACTCGACACTCTCGGCCGAGAGTAAGGAAAAGTCGAGGGTAAAAAAATACCGGAAATTCCCGTCCCTAAAATCCTAAGGAGAATAAACCCATCGATCCCGAAAGTTCATCTCGCATCCTCACCCCTATTGCCCAAAATTTAAAACATACAAAGTGTATTCGTGAACAACTTGACGAAAAAAAAAGGAAATCAAGAGAAAAAATGACTACCTTTTTTTCCAACGAGAAATAAAATAAAAAAGAGAAGAGCGAGATAATCCGGGAGGATTTTTGACGGAGACTGTAACCGGGAGAATTGAGGCTGGATAGACAGTAATCTCGGGTCTATTGAAGAGGTCTGGAGCATGAGAGAAAAAAATTGTGTAGAGAAAAGAAACGAGAGAAAAAAAATGAAAAATATGAATGGAGAAATGAAAAGAATGGAAAAAATTGTTTCCGTTGAAAAATCGCGGAGAGACGTTGAAAAGCGAAACAGAAAAAAAAATTTTCCCCGCGGTGGAGAAACACGGAAGTATTATGAAATTCTTATCCGTCTGATATAATACGCGTATTGTGCGCGTGGGAGCGTCGGAATTCATCGAGATTCTAAAAAGTCACGATCTTCGAAATATGAATAAGAATCAATCAGCGCTCATCGGACGAAGACGAGAAGATTATTTGAGAAAAAAAAACAACCCCTTCTCACGATACAAAGTCAAGAAGATTCCAGAATCGGAAAATTCCAATTTCATATCCCGAATAAAACGCGAGTGAAAGCTCGTAAAGGAAAAATCCGCTCGTAAAAACAAAAATATGCGACCCGGCGATAATTTCACGAGGGGAAAAAGATATAAGAGGAAGAAGCAATTTTCTCGTCAATTTGGACGATCGTAAAATATTTCACGCGTCTCTGAAATTATTCTACGAAATTCCCGACTTCCGGGAATTCTGACTTCCGGAAATTCCAAAATAAGTCAATGGGAAATGCAAATAAGAGGGGAAAAAAATTGTCATTTTTCACGAGTCGTTCTCGCGAGCTTCGAGCTGAACAGCGGAAAGTTGGAATTATTATTCGGACGGTATATGGCGCTCGTTTGATGGACGTTGGGCTAGCTACGGCGTAACGATTCTCATCGTTGCTCGAATTGCTGACGGTCTCGCTGGGATTCCCGGGGAAAAAGTATAACCGCGGCGATTCGAGTTCTCATCGCGTTTTCGATTCCCAACGGCCGGCTCGTCAAGCGCTGTTTGCCAATTTCATTATTAAATACACAAAATATAAATAAAACAAAACTAAAAAAAATAAGGATAAAAAGAAACAAAAATATGGTGAATTTTGAGGGAATATCCGTCAGAACTTGTCTCGGGGAAATGAATTATGCTTCCAGAAGGAATATGAAAACGGAATTAGCTTGTGACTCTCGGAGAGCTCGTGTTTTGCGATCCTTTTATCACGATGCGTTGAGTGATAGCGGAGGGCCGTTAAGGACCGAGCTTGGAGGACGGAAGTGAGCCACTTCCGGCATAAGCCCCGGAGCGAGGATTTAGGATGGTCATGAAAAGCTTAGAATTGTGAAGCCTCTGGGAAACGTACCGGCAACTTTCAGTTCAATATTTATCATTCATTCGCCGAAAAGAGAAACTTACGAGCAGAACTATATTATTTTTTTTTCTCTTTATGAACCAACGAGGGTTATTATTGCGCAAAAATGATGGATCAGTCGAGCAGGATTAAGAAGATTATATTATCACCAAAATTATAAATTGATGAGTCTTCAACGAGCATTTGAGTTAAATATAAATATTTACAACTCATCGTATAGAAATAAATTTTCACGGAAAAATAATAAAAGTGTCTTCTAAAATTTTAACTAGAAAAAATGATAAATATTTGACAAAAATTTTCTTGAGTCGATATTCTTCTGACAACTGCAATCTTTATAAGTTTTTTTACGCAATAAAGTACTTTTGCGTATATTACGAAAGTTATGAAAGAAATAAAGTTTTTACTCTCGACTTTTCGAATTTTCGAAAAATACAACTCGTATCAAGTATTTATTTCCCGCAACGAAATAAACGAAAATGATATACCAAACGGGCGATAAAAGCGTGAGAGCGAAGGGAGTAACGGGGGAATTTGGTGGTACAGTTATGAGGGCAGTTTTGTTTGAAGAGACCATGAAGGAAGATGGAAGGAAGGCTGGATGCTTCGAGATAAAAACAAATGTACACGGGCCACGATTTCCTGTGGTCGTTTCCTGAAATATTGACAGAGTGTCAAGTTGGCCGGGCTCCAATTGGAAGCTCCCGACTTGTTTCTTCACCCCAACGGGACAGCTTGAAATGCTAACAACAGGTGCATCCAGACATTACGAAAAATAATCGCCATTATAATTCGAGTCGAAATATTTTTTCGCAATATTCACGAGACAATTTTACGAAATGAAAAAAAATTGACAGAGGGTTGGGAGGGAACAAGAGGGTGTAATAATTCAAGCAGAAATTCTTCGTGGAGATAACACGAAGCATTTGAGAGTGCGACTTTGAATTGCGCCTAAAAGTCATGATGACCAGCTAAATGTTTGAACCAACGAGGGGGCTTTTTTCGAGGAAGTCTTCCATGATTTAAAAGGCTTTCGTAATTTAAAAGAATAATTTACCTGTGAACTCGATTGTAATAAGCTCCGACTGGTTAACTCGAATTTTGGGCCGCACCCTATAAAAAAAACAACAGGGAAACATTGAATGGGTGTGAACGGAAATGGAAATGTAACGAGGAGGAGAAAAAGGGAGAAGGGTCGCGTAATAAATTAGAAGAAGTGATAAAGGAGCAACGAGGAAGAATGCTCTGGGAGCCAAAATATGAGAAAGAGAGAGAGAGAGAAGAAAAAAGAAAATGAGAATGAATCGTGTCGGACTGCGAAGGAAAGAAATTGACTGGATGAAGAAGATTTTAGTTACGCTCCGAGAAATTTTTATTAGGGTGAAAAAAGCGGTAAAAAAAAGACAAAGAAGATAGTACCACACGAAGAAATGTAACCTTTAAAAAAACAATACCAGCGAAGATGAAGATAAAATCTAAAATGAAGACAGACGTGGGATTTTTTTTCTCTCGATTGGGAGAGCAAAAGGGCGAGGATTTGGTGGAAGGTGGACCACAGATGAACGGGACGGCGGCGAGTTCCTCGGAGTTTAGGAGGGTTGCCGAATATTGATCCCAGTCTGGAAGAGAGTTGGGCCCTGGGATTTCTCGCGCTTCGCGTGCAATACCATATAGCGTCGTTTTATCTTTCTCATTTCGCAATTATCAACAATCGCATGATTTCTCCACTCTCTTCGCGAAACTTGAAAGCTCTTCGCATGAAAAGATCGAGTGAACGCCTACGAGTGTGCCAACTTAATCATCAACGATACGTCCGTCGTTTTCTCTGCCGGCATAAATTTGGTCCAGTGCATCGCAATTAAACGAAAAAAAAATAACGCGAGAAAAAGAATCGTGAAGATGAAAATGTGATAAAGATAACTCGAGGTCTTTTAAACGAGAATTCCCGTATAATATCGAGCTAGGAGAAATTATAATATGAATTATTATTATTGTGTAAAGCATAATTTATTTCAAGAGCTGTTAAAAAATGTTCTCGCAACGAAAGCAATTTCTGCCCATTCGTACAGGAGATTGCTTTCCCGATATTTTATTTGCATCTAAATTCTCTTCCCGGTATATTTTCTTACCAGTCGAAAAAGTTCGCTATCTCTGAAAAGAGAGTTAGGGGCGGTTTCGTCGGTGTCAAACCAGCCCGATACGAGGCGAAGATAAAAGCCGTCGTGAATAAGCCCCCGCGAGGGAGAATAAAAAGGTTTTAACGCTTTTTTCTTCCAGAGCTCTCGTTTTTTCTCGACTCGGGAATGTAACGGGACATGTTGACGGTGAACCACTTTAGTAAATAAAAATTCATGCTGGCGAGCAGACGATCCGTTGTTTACTAAACAAGGGAAAAACACACAAAAAAT
The DNA here is from genome assembly GCA_030522545.1 of Cremastinae sp. A BG-2022a. Lineage (NCBI taxonomy): Eukaryota > Metazoa > Arthropoda > Insecta > Hymenoptera > Ichneumonidae > Cremastinae sp. A BG-2022a. The sequence continues at coordinate 57,457 of JAPYYW010000312.1, read as the reverse complement.
ATAGGAAATAAAATAGTAGAGAGAAGAATACACTTTGAAAATAATGTGTGATATTCGCAACAAACAAAAATACGAGGACTTACACCAAAAATAACCGTAATAATAATCTAATATTAGGTTAAAATAAAAAAAAAGTACGACATGTATATTTTTGTCAATTTTAAGAGCCTCTATTTGATCGGAAATTTTTCGTAGGTAACAAAAATGCTACTTATACGAGCCGTAATCCAAGAACCCACACTAAGGCAAAAAACCGATTATTGGATCAATTTGTTGAATCAAAAAATTAAAAAATATCAGACAATAATTTAAAAGTGCATCCGGAAACGGATTTTCTCGTTCGAGTATCTTAAAAATAAAAGTAAAGTGTAAAAACCTCTAGATGTCCAATTATTGGGACGTTTACCTCAATTTCATAACTAAAAATGACTTTCCTCGAAAACGGATCGTTAGCTCGTTAAATCGTCTTCTCCTTTTCTCTTTACCGAGAGAATAATTCTCGTCGGGTGTGTAGTAGACATTTACAAGAGTTATATTTCAAGGATATTCGGATCGATATGGAAATGGATACGGTGCACGGATTACGATTCGTTTGAAACCCTTTATCGATTGAGCCCTCGCGAGAAGATGTTAATTGGCGTAATTGGCTGACCGGTGACGATACAAGTTGCCAGTGCAATTGCGATTGTTTTGAGAATCTACCGATCCCGCGTCACGAGCCGCAACGCGGATGAACACTCGTGAATGATACTAGGACGCGGTGTAGTATAAACGCATAACCATTCGTTCCGGTTAACTTCATTACATTCTCGAGTTCTCGTCGAGCTCTAACCGCGAGATACATTCCAAATACGTCAAATTAACGTCTTTCTCGCAAATTGTATCTGTTTCGAAACAAGAATAATTTTCGGCTGATTTCTCTGTACCTCATTTTTGCGATTTAACTCAATCAAATCGTGTACATTAATTAGTCAAGAATATAGTTATAAATAAAAGCGAATATTTTAAATGATGAGGAAAAGCGTCCGAATCGATAGTACGTTTTTGGACGGCTGCTTAGCAAAGAATTTTCTGCCAGGTAGAGTCTGGGTAACACCTGTGGAGAAAAGGGTCATCGCGGTTCGTTCACCTCGACCTCCGCACCTTTCCGATACAGTGAAAGAGATGCTCGAGCGAAGATTCTCCTCAGCTAATAAGAGGATGAACGAGAGAGAGAGAGAGCAACAAAAAAGATGGCAAAAAAACATAAAGAAGTATCGCTGTTTTTCTTTTTCTGACTTTTTATTCTCTAGCCTCAGCATGTTTTCCTCGTACGAGCTTAGTCTCTGTGCTTTGGAAGACTGATACGCTCCGGGTACTAATCCCCTGAGATCTTTCAGGCTTTGGAAATTTTTTTGAAAAGAAACAAAAACTTCACGAAAAAAGAGTCGACGACTTATCTATGCGGTTAACTAATTAGGAAGCTGCTGAAGAAGCAAGTTGTTTTTTTTTCCTTGGGTGAGTTCCTGTAACAAGGAAAATCTCCAGGGGTTAAACAAGGAAAATCTTTGCTTCGTGGAAAAAAAAAATCTGAAGGAGTAAAAACGAACTCGTTCGAGAAGAAAAAACCGGGTCACGGATCAACGTGACATTTTTCTTATTTACCTTCTACCCACCGGCGATGTGAGAACATTTCTAACGAGAAGGAAGGAAAAAGCTCGGAAGACCTTTCCTAAATTTAGTGCCGCTCGATTGCACTCTTCGCCTTCAAATCAATAGTTAAATACGGATTCACTACACTTTATCCTATTTTTCGATATATCGTTCAATCCCTCGAGTCCCCTAGTCAAACATTGAGTGCAGCAATTCCAATATTTTTAAAATTATATCGCTATTTTTCGTATTTATTTTTAACTTTCAAAAAGTTTTATTTAGATGATTATGTTTTAAAAATTTAAAAATACTTAAATTTTTATTTATCGTCGTAGAGGGAAATTTACGAGATCGTAAAAAATATTTGAAGGGTTTGTCTCGTGAGAAATCTCCGAAAATAACAAGACTTTGTATAAATAAGGCTTTGCACCGTCCGAAAAGAAGTTGAAGCTACGACCGGTCCGCCACTTTATCGCCCCGTCATGAAGAATGTTGCAAATCTCCCTCGAAGTTGTTCAAGCATTTTTCGCTGCCTGACAAAAAGAAATCCGATGGCTAAAGCAATGCTTTATTTTTATTTTTTTCTTGTCAAAATTGAAGCTTTACTTTCGGCGATCTTTACTCGCTTTTCCTGTGCATTTTTTCTTTATTTTTTATTTTGAACACTGCGCACTTTCGCTGCAATTATTCGAGAAAAGAGACAAGCGAAGTCGCCCCTAAGCAATCTTTTTTCTCGTCCGACACATCCAGCCGGAAACGCAGCGAGTTCCTCCTCGTTAGAGCGTTCAGAAATCTCTGAGATATAAAAAGCAAAGAGGAATCGGAAGGCATAAGAAAAATAAAACAAGGTTAAACAAGAAACGAGAAAAAAAATTCTACGAAGGAGAAAAATATGACAAAAAACGTACGCGTGACGAGAAAACTCTTAGCCCTGCATTTGTCAGATGTAACGAGGTAAAAACTTTTTTTGCACTCGTTTTGTCTTGTTGACAAGCGGATGTGAGAGAATTCTCAATGAGTCTTGTCCTCAAAGAACACACAACCCTTTTACTCGATTTAAACTTAACAACAATAAATAAAAATGTAATTTAAAGCATAAACATATAAAAAAACGAGTAAAGGATTAAAAAAGCAATAAATATACCAACGAGGCTCTATATAAATTCATGAAAATTCCAATGAAGAAAACCGAATGGAGACTTCCCCTTTTAAATCTTAAATGAAAAAAAGAGCTCCAGGCAGTTGTGAGTATTCTCGCGAAATTGATAATTGAAATTTATGATTGCTTCGGGTTGGTTGTGTTCCTTCTCACTCGTCCCTTGCGACGACCACCACGACGATGGCGCGTTGAGCCTCGCGAAACGACCAGAGACTTTTGAAACAATCGTTTTCCTTTTTTTATTTCTTGAAGGAAGAAAAGCTCACTATTCTCGAGAATAATTATTCCTTGACTTTATTATTCTTGTTTATTTTTAACAGATATTGTCCCCTTCTTGAATAAATCACGCTCAATTTTCCTACTGGTCTTTATGCTCCTTTATTAAATTTTCCTTTTGTTCCGAAGCTCTGATAAAAATTTTATCAGCGGCATAAAAAAAAATTAAGAATCAGGGCGAAAGTAAAATTGCGATGAAAGAAGGCGTGTATTGCAGAAAGTGCAACGCATTGTGAAAATCGTGATTTTTCTCATTTCTCTCGCCTTTTTTTTTGTTGTATTCATTTTTGCGCATTCTTATTCTTTTCTCGACTCGGTGTTCTTTTCACGACCAATATTTGTTACCTCAGCGGGCACGAATTCTTTGTCCGACTATGAACGGACTCTTTCTACTTGGGCGGTTTCGTGCGTGAAAGTCGAGACCCGTGTGCCATGGCCACTCGCGCGACTTTCAACTTTTTTTCTCCTCTTTTCCTTTTTTTCCCCGCTCTTTCTCGTCTGTATAAAATCTTGAATATACATATCTGTACCTTTTAGTCTCTCCTTTCCCATTCTCTTTCCTTCGCTCATCGTTCTCCGCTCAGACGTGAAAAGTAATACCACTGGAAAACTCACGGAATTGTGAGAGCAAGCAAGGCCGGGCCGGCTAGAACTGCATGCTGTTGGCTTCCCCTGAGCTCGATCGAACGCCGACAGAACAATGGCCCCGACCCTCCCTTCTCACTCTACTTTCCACGCGCTCACTCTCGACTGTTTGACAAACATCCAAAGCCCACCTTTCCCAATCTTTTTGCTTGTCCTAATTATTGTTTTTCCAAAATTTCAAAAATATAGACAGATAATCATTTCTCAGCCTCAGAATATATATAATATAATGCCTTAAAACATTTCAACCCTCTGCATGATGAGTTAAAATAAGATATTGATATTTTTACGTCTTGTGTATTTTATGAAAAAATGTTTCTTTTCTCGATTAAAATGATTCGTGGGAGTAAGCTTATTCCTGTTGAATAAGCTTCGTATATTGTACAACTCGCTTCTAATTCTCTTGGAAAATGGTCGCTCTCGAGTGTAAAAAAAATATCTCGGAGCGTCGTTAAGGGACGCTCAGAAATTAGCTATCGATTTGACTTATCTCAAGCTTCTAGTACCAATGCACCACGTTCCGACGGACTCGATTTGCAGGACTCTCCGATACTTTAAAATTCGTTTTCCACTTTTACCGATAATCGATTACGCTGGCAATTTCTCCAGTGAACTCATACTCGAACACCGAAGAGTATCAAGAAATACTATTCGCTGACTCCGCTTCGTAAAACGTCAGCAACGTAAGATAAACATTTGAGTGAAACAGCAGTTAAATATTTTTGACCGATAATGGAATTAAAATACATAAATATTTATTTATTTATTGTTGAAAAAAAAACTACGAAGAAATTTATTTAAAGAGAAGTTACGAGATTATTGGAATTATTTAGTAAACTGATAAAAATGCGATACCAAAGTTGACAAAGTGTATCGTTGGAAAAAAGTTTATAGTCTGTGTTGAAAGATTATAATGTCACCCGGGGACTACTCCATCCAACGAGGCAACTTATAACAGAATTGCCTCCGTATTTGCATACACGTTCTACAACAGTCACTTCTCTTCCACGAAGGAAACTCATAATTACTTAACTTGGAGATAAAATTAAGGAAAACTAAAATTGTTGAAAAAAAAATGTAACGAGTTGAAGAACAAATTTATTAACTCCATAAGAGATAAAATGTGTGTAATTTTGGCGAAGATGAAACATGGAAACTGTATAGAGGAGGGTCTTGTCATCGTAAAATCGATTGGCAAGCTTCCACACGAGAGCTTCGTTTGTTAGAGGAACGGGGTGAAACGGAGGTCCCGGTGCATCGTCGAACGACTCTTCAGGTGTCTTGAGTCCGACCAGATCTTGCGATTAGTTCGACGCGCGCCGGGAAACTCGAGTAGGTCCGTGTTCAGGTTGTCCACGCTGTTGAAACGTCAGTAGCAGAATTCTCCTTCCACACAGCCCCTAATCTTCGAAGAAACTCGCAAGTTCTGCTGTTTGATGTCGAGCAATTAAATTTTACGGAAGAGTTCACGCTCCTTCAATTTTCAAATCCTCCGAAATTACGTACATGCTGACAAACAAATAATTCTTTTGCTACGTGCCAAGTGTAGATGAACTCTCAACACAAATATCACAGACCCACTTTGACCTCTTTTCAGCTGACGACTTACTGTTTTTTTGTCAAACCGATATGATTTGTGAACATGATGATTTCCACTCACATGCTATCACGAGCCCCATCGAGGATTCGCCGTTTTTGACCTCGTTTCAGGAAAATCTTTCTTTTTCGTATATCCAACAATTATTTGGTTTTATTTTTTTAAAGAAATATTTAATTGGGTAAATATAAAATTGTATGACGTGATGATAACTGTGCGGCTCAAAAATCCTCAAATATCCATGATCCCATCCTTTCCCTACCCGCTAAATAAAGAATACGTTTGACCTGTTTGCAGATACCGAAAGCAGCATGATTATTCAATTATGGATCACCAAGATGTATTATCAGTTTGAATTGACTGAACTGTGTCATACTTATTCGAGGTTGTTGAACGTACCAGTGAGAGTGCCTAATTAACGAATTAACCAAGAAACAAACCTCAGAACTTGGATTGCAAAGTGTATTAAAAGTGTACAGAGGATAAAGACGGTTAACTGACTTTGGAGAAAAAAAGATGTAGTCAAAAAATAGTGATGTATGTAATGTGACAGCTAAAAATTTACAGTGGATGAAGGAACGTCATGGATCTTCGGAACGATTTCTGTTCAAAGGATCCGGGGTCGAACTCAGGCAGGCAACAATGCTGGCCACAGAGAACTCATGTTCCTTCACGGCCCATAGGGTCAAAACTGATTCAATTGTTTCATCTTTTCCGCCCTTGAAAGTTAATCGACGAGCTGGATGTGATTGCAACGAGAATTATAAAACCGCTCCACTCTCAGGGCTTTTTAAATATTCACAGCTCTAAGATAAAGAGTAAAGACTCGAGAGTTGCCGAGTATATACGACGTTACCTGGAGAAGGATTGTGTCCAAGGTTGTCATTGTGAGACATTGAAATGGATGGAACAAAGCTGAATGGACCAGCCACGCCCGGCAGCCCGGGGGCGGAAACGACAACGGTACCCAACTATGGCTTGACCGGTGATGGTAATGTGGATTATATAATCAGTGACTACATGGAGCGACTTGGTACGCGTTTAAATATTCTCGAGACAGAATTGAAATACGCTTGGCGAGCTCTCGATCTACTCAGTCAGGAATATATCAAGATGTGGGAGAGGCTAGAAAAACTCGAAGGTCTGCTGTACGAACAACAGACGGTGATCAGTCAGTTGATCGAATTCTATACGAGTGGCAATGGAGCGAGTGTACCCGGCGGTGGTGGAGGTGGTGTTCAACATGAAGCCGTTGACGCGATAGAGAATGGGCTGGTGGGGCAACAAAGCTCGGTCGGTGAATTGGACGCGATCGCCAAGAGTCTTGGTGCGGCCATAGGTGTCGAAGAAACGAGTGTACTGAGAGAGAAATTGGCTCAGCAAGAACTCGCGAGAATGCATGGACTGACACAGGACAGTAGCGCTGCGGCAGCTGCTGTTACCGATATGCATCGCAGCGTCCGAAGCCTCGAAGCCCTCGAAACTCTCGAAGAGGAATCCAATATACCCGATGAAGCTTTTTATAGGAGTCTGAACAATGCCTACCGCGAGGACCTCATATGCGGAGAAACGTCCAGACCAACTTCCCAATTGGGTATGATATGGGAGGAAGCCGAAGACGTCGAGGATTCGAATTGCAAGAAAGAAATCGAGAGCAGCGTCGGTTCTTTTGAAAAGACTCCAGCGAAAGATAAGGACATCGAGAGATCGAACGGTCAGTTGCAACCACAGACGGAAAAAGAGATAAAGCAAGACCTTAGTGAAAAAGAAGAGAAACAGCACATTGACGAGGATGAGGAGGGTCAAGTTTTTAGTGCAGCAGATTACAAGAGTTATCGCGGCAACACGCCTTGCGTGAGTGAGCAGGACCTCGCTCAGCTCTCAAGAATCAGCTCATTGGACCAAGTTGCGCTTGAAAAGCTTCACGAACTTGATCGATTGAGATGTAAATTGCAAAAAGACTCGCAAGATCTCATTGAAGCGAGACTCGCTGAGGAAGCAAGTAGCATAGACGAGCAATTGAGGAAAATTTACGCAGAGACGGACGTCGATAACTGGACGTACTCCAAAAGTCCCGGCTCAACCGGCAGATCGATTTCACGCGTGAGTACCGACAGCGGATTAGCGACAGATGGAGACTTTACCGCCCGTTCAATATCGCCGAGACTGAGCTCAACGCCCAAGAGTCATCTGGACTCTATTTCCTCGAATTATACGCCTCCGCGGCTTGGCTACACTTCAACGCTTTTGGAGAAAAGTCCCGATCCGGTCATTCAACTTCCGATTGATGTTGGTAATTACGCCAAGGGCTATGCGGAAAATAAAGAACTGACTGATCTCATGGTTGAGAGTTTCGTTGCCGTAACATGCGCCTCGCCAACGATTTATAATACGACGACTGAAAAGATACCATCCCCAACGTTATCAGCGAGTAGTGTTCATAGCGTTCACAGTGTTCATAGCGTGCAGAGTGTGAGAACTCGTCGTGACGGTTATTTCGGGAGTGCTGCGCGCTTAAACTTTGAATTTCCGGAAAGCAGAACACCACCCAGTCCTCCGCCGAGTTCTCCGCCTCCTCCCGCTCCTCGTGACTCGACAGACGCGTTCCTCATGTCCAGCGTCGATCAGAGAGAGTCCGAAACGAAACGAGCTCAGAGTCCCAGTTTCTTAAAAAGCACGGAAAAGATAGCAGCATTGGAACAGGGCAGACTTAGTCCACGTACACCTCACTCGCCGAAATCGCCGAGAATTTCACCGAAACACGTAGCGAAGCCTCTGAACGCTAATATCGTAGCTGCCAAATCAGACTCCGGTCTGTCGTCCATGAGTGGCTGGAGTAGTCTAGAAAAGTCGCCAGGCTCGCCCAAAAGTTCGATAACGAAAATGCTCACCTCGTACTCGATGGATCACGGCAGGTCTGCTCGCATGTCAAGTGTCCAACCTATGAGAACGGCCAGTCCAATACCTCCGCTTCCAGAAACCGCGACCACTACGGCCGCGAGCGCACCAATTATAACACAAGAGCCATTGTATGATACACCGGAAGGGAGAGACGCATTCGCTAATATTTCAAACGCTGTGACAAGCCACTCTTACTCCACTACGGTAAATCACGTCCCACCATTCACGTCTGCCAAGTCTCCTGCTTCCAAAGAAGATTACAGTTTCGTACCACCGCCTGCACCTGCAGGAACCATATGCCAGAGTCCTAAGAAACGATCTCGTCAACAGAGTTTGCAACATACCTACGACGTCGTACCTCCCGGAACAATGGACTTTTTGTATCGCTCAGAGCAACCAGCAATTTACTCAGTAGCGGGTAGTAATCGTCAGCATGTCATCACTAGTGTATACACGAGTGGTTCCGGCACTTATGGTTTTAGATCTGAATATCAACCAGAATCAACAGATCAGTATTCAAATTACCAGGAAGCTTATAATGCCTTGCAGAATGCAGAAGCATCGATGACTTCAAACTTCTCTCATACTTCGAAGAAAACAAGAGCTATGTCTTATGGAGAGGGGATGGCGAATCACGAGGGTTACAGAAATGCGATGTATCGCACCATGTTTCCGACTGGAAACATAAGCGATAATCTTATGTATTATCCGACAAACCAAAATCTTCCACGTACAGAAACGAATGAAAATTCATCCTGGTTGAGTTCAATGGAAGGTCAAATCCCTCACGATTCGACATCCTCTAGTATCAGATCGCTCACTTCAGACGGCAGTTACGCACAAAGTCCTTATACAGACAGGAGGTACCCTCAGCCACCGGCATATCAGAGTCATCAGTATCATCACTCATATGCGTCTCATCCACAAAATTATCAGCAACAATATCAGCCCTACAATCAACGTTTGACAGGTTCAGAGAGTGCACAACTAACAGACGGCTACCAAAGGCAGTGGCAACGTGAACACCAGTACATGCAGGATCAAGAAAGTAATAGGCCATCAAGTGCACAATCGCAAAACCAACAGGGAAGCTATTACGATGCTTCAAGTGTCATTGTTTCTCAGTCTGGTTACATCAGCATATCAGCCGATATAAAGGATCACGAGGAAGCCAAGATGCCTAAGAAAGTTAGACGAGGAGCATCTCTCAAGAGTGCCATGAGTTCTATGAGTAACTGGTTACCAGATCTCCACTTGACGAAGAGGCACAGAAGCCAATCTCTTCCCGGAGGAGTGAGAAGAGAAGATCTTGATGTACCGCCCGAAGCTATGGCACAACAAAGATCTGCGGTAGAAATGGCAAATGCTCGAGGGCGAGGCAGGTCCCAAGCTGTCAGAAAGAAGAAGAAGCATACTTTGGTCTCGACAGTGTCCGGAATTCTGCAAAAGGCGAAGCGCAGAAGTCATCACTCTCAATCGCTTTCAGACCCCGAACAGTCGGAGACCGAGTGGAGTAGCGGGCGACAAAGTGGACTTTCAGAGGACGAAGACAGCGTCATGTCTGACATCAATCAAGATCCACCGTTTTTTGCAAAAGTTCGTACGAGCACAAAGAGAAAACCACAGCCACAGCAGCAGAGCTTACAGTCTCCTCAGCAGCAGAATCAAGTGAACTTCCAACAGCAGAAGGACTATTTGCAGCAACAACAGCAGCATCTTCAACAGCAGCAGCAGATGCTTCAACAGCAGATTCAGCAACACCAAGAACAGCTTCAGCAACAGGTCGCCCAAGAGAATTGGACGAAAGAGAGGGAGCAGAGAAAAGCTGAGGGCAGCGAGCACGAATTGTCGGATAATTTGGCAGGTGGCGAAGAAGAAGCTTCCGGTAAGAGTACGGGATCTGGTTCTGGAGGTTCAACCTCGATGTTCCCAACGGTTGGTGACATAAAGAGATCAACAGGTAGTTCAGACGAGGCACCTAATGAGAAAGCACCAAAATTACCGAGCGTAGCTCTCATGGGAGGTGCGAGCATGGAGTTCGCGGTATCCCGGGCTCTTGGCAAGTATCGACAACGGCAGTCTTCCACTGTTTCCGACGATCAAACAACGAACGAGGACAGTAGCGTCGACAGAAAGTCCGAGGAGGAGCAGCAGCCAAGTTTGGAGCCTAGTCAAGAGCTCCCGGAAGATACAGTGTCGGAAAAAAGCGAAAGAATCACTAGTTCCAAACCTCCGGAGCTGGTCACGAGCATCTCCGAGGAAGCTCCAGCTTCGGAAGGTAGTCCATCAGCTTCCAGCATAAGAGGTCACACGCAGGCCGGTTCCAGATTCCTTCCGAGACACCAGCAATCTCTAGAAATTCCTTGGGGTGGTTCGCGATCCGGCGAAGGTGATGAGGACAATAGAAGCACGCATTCCTACAGGAGCACATCCAGGGTATCATCAAGAAGACAAAGTACAGAGGATTCGATTGACTCCGAGGATGAGTGGTATTGCTACGAGCTGAGAAAGTTGCAGGAACTAGAAAGGCAGTCAGAGCTTGAACCAGAAATCACGGAAGTCCTTATAGAGGAACCCGAAGAGACTGAATCGTACCAGCCTGACGAGGATGTTAAGGAAAGAATGTCATTCGTCCTGCGAGAGCTTCGACTGAAAGCGAAACCGAAGGACGACGATGCTAAGAGAGAGATGAACCGAGACGAAATTCCAAGAGGAGCAAGAATAAATGGAACAGTATCGATGCCGAAAGCTCGCCGCTATGAGCAAGACGCGCAAATGACAGGTCGGCCTGTGCCAAAGATGAAAAACGCCGAAACGGTCGAGGCTGTTTTCGCCAGGGTGACGGACTATCATACGTGGGCTCACGAGGAAGAAGTCAAGAAGGAGGAAAAGAATCTGCAAGTTATTCAGATGGAGGAAGGTTCTTCCGGCGAGACCTCGGGTCCCGACAGTCCGGTCCACTCGATGGACGAGCTCGACGAAGACGAGATGCTGCACAAGGATCTTGAAGAGGAGCAATCTCGAAGAAGTTCCGCGGGTTCGACTCTTCGCCACGGTGACAGACTTCTTCAAGGGTCGGACTCACTGTCCCGAGAAGGTAGTGTGAGTGTTCCGCCCAGCGAAGTATCAGTCAGCATCCCTGGCGCCTGGGATTCCGAGAGCACCGTCCTCGAGGGCGAGCGAGAAGGCGCTGGGAGCGCAGAAACAGCGACTCTCAGCCTTCCCAAAATAAAAATCGACTCATCGTCCTGCGCGAGCTCCGACACGACTTTGAAGGACGGCCAGATCAGTCCCGGCCCTCCAGGCTCCAAATGGAAACTCTTAAAAGCTCTTAAGGAGCGAAAGGCCGAAGAAAAGCTCAAAGAAGTCGAAGATGCGACGACCAAGGAATCTACCATTCCGCCCCCACCAGCGGCAGTGAGTATAATGATTAAGTGAGGGCACGAAAACCTCTGCAAGGTGTATTCGAAATTTGGTGGATGGAGAAAATTCTAGCCAAACGTCAAAAACGGTCGAGTTTCTTACACCAGATTCGAGTGAAGTCTGGAGTTAAAATACACTGAAAAATGTTATCGCGTGAAAATTCAGTGAAGAAACTCTGGATCGTTTTCTTCGAGCGCTGAAGATAAATTCTTCCACAATTTCGAATATACTTTCGAGGTAACTGAACGTACTTTGTACGAAGTAAATAAACGAAGCGAGCATAAAGTTGGAGTAAGTATGAATCAATAATGACCAGATTGTAAGTTATTCTGTAAGCGAACTACTGCTATGTGATAGCGTAAAGTGAAATCTGAGAAAAAAGCCCACAATGAAGTCAATAATAGACGAGAGCGAACAGCGAACGTGAGAGTCTGACTTTGCGATTCGCTTTTTGACATAAGAGATTTGACTGCGAAATTCTTGTTATTCGACGCATTTGCGTATCATTTATGTCCGAATAGTATATGTAGCGTAAACTTAATCACTCAAAGACGAAGGTAGTCAATTTTCTATTTACAGAAAAAAAAAGCTTTCGATCGAAAAGTGCACGCAAGAGAATTTTTTCGCGTATAATATTACAAAGATGTTTATACAAATGACAAAAAAATGTACATGCACAATTCACGATACAAATTAACAATACACAACCAAAAATGTCTAAAAACTTTTTTACACTATGAAAAAAAAAAAAAAATCAGCGACTGCAAACATTAGCGTTCTAACTCCAAAAACCGTACAAATCGCATTAACTCGTTTTGCAAGTAATCACACGGTGCTTCGAACTTAAACTGTGGTTCAAATCTTTTAAACTGGCATATATAGTGCGCGATGTGAATCCAAAATAATAACGTGCCTGAGCAGAGAAATTTTTACGAATTTTTATTCCAATGACTGGAAAATTTAATTTTTTTCAGTGATCATGATTTCACTACAATATACTATACAATAAAAAAAATCTGTAAAATACACTGAAAATATTTGCTTTCAAAATATATGGTAAGAAAAAAAAACGGAATTGATTTTCTTCGGCTCATTTGAGACAGTTTACCGAGACAGGAATCGACGGGAAAGTAACAGAATCGGGTCGAGAAAGGAGTGCCAGGCTCGCTATTTCTCAGGACGTTTAACCGCGCGTCAAGCTCGTTTCTCGTCCGCGTGGACGTGACAGACATTTACCCACAAAGATTTACAGGTTGCCAAGGAAAAAAGAGCAGGAAGCTCTATCAATTCCCGATCTCACTAGAATTTCCACGAGAAACACGAGAACTCGGGCTTTTCATCTTATTCTGTCGTGTATAACCTAGCAAATTAATTAAAAGACGTTGCGAGGTTAACCCTGAAACCGCAAATAAACAAAATTATTTGTACACCGTATTTGCTTGATACTGAAAAAAAGTAAATCCGTCCAAAAATCGGACAAGTCGACAGGTCTTCAACGCTCAGGCACAGAGAATTGGATTATTCGAACATCGAAATAATATTAGAAGAAATAAATTTAAAAAAAACGCTTGATAGCTTAAAAGGAACAAGAATCTTGTCCATTTATACCTAAACTGAATAATATTTAATGAAAATGTTGAGCTTATTTAAATACTGGTGCTCCGATAAAAGGGGAAAAACTGACTTTCGAGATACAAAAACGGGGTTTTTTCAAAAATTAAAAATATCAATCTGTCGCACGTTGCAAAACACGAAAACACACACAGAATGAAAATTAATCGTGGTAGAATTAATAAGAGATAAGTTCTGCATGGAAGGGTCGCTTTCATTCGAAAGCAACGAGACGACGTCGCAGAAATGATAGAGTCAATAATATTTAGCGATAATACCGTATTATTAGAATTTCTAGAAACTGGCACACGAGCGAGAATGACAATGATCGTCTTGCAAATATAATAGGTTCCGAATAAGAGTTCCGCAATATTCGTGCTCAGTATTAACATAGACAATAGTCCAAAAAGCACTGATGAGAAAACATATTTCCGCGAGAAATTAGTATCGACTGAAAATATTGACACAGACCGAGGTGACCAAAGAATTTAAAAAATGTCCGAAAAAACGTGTGAGTTTTTATCTCCGACGATCCATCGATCCAGAAATATCCTTCAAAGACTGCAAAACGGCACGAATTTACCGACAGAGAATTCATTCTCATTCGGAATCGCTTGTAACAAGCCGAATTAAAGGGAATCAAGGAACTTCAGACAATTTACATTGAAGTTAAATAGAGAGAAAAAAAATGTCCGCATTACCAATGAAATCGAGTAAAAAAAATCAACTGGATTACAAGTTTGAAAAATTCAAGCGAGAGAAGATTATACAAGAAAATGTCTCTTGAAAATCATCTTGAGACGAATAATCAAGTGTACTGCGATTATTGATAAATATATACTATTAAAACTGAGAACAAATAAGTAAGAAACCCCAAAAACACAAATGCTTCCGTATTTAAAGACTTGTGAGCTGTTAGAATGAAATAACGTACTCTCGAAAATTGTCGTAATTTTTCAAACGAGATTTTGAGATTGAAAAATGGAGTAAATAAAATAATGCGCTTCTGTCTTCGATGTTGGATAAATAGAGAGCGAAAAATGAAAAAGAGAGTATGAATAAACTTTTGGAGAACATTTTGAGTCTTTCGCTTTGGTCGTGCAGCAAAAATGTTTTAAAATTTGATCTGAAAAGGAAATGTAAATTTGATATGCGAGATAAAAACGACAGCGTCTGCAAAACTTTTGGAGAAAGAGCAAAATTTGTGAATCGTAAAGAAGCGATAGCTTCCCGGACCGCAGTTTCGAGGCTTAAAAAGGAGAAATTCCAGCTGAAATTACATTTCCCCGCGTCCGTATTTTCTGGCAGACGGGAAAGGTTCTTCCGAGAGGCCTGCACTTACAATTTCATTTTCCCTTTGACGCGCATCCTATCGCGGATGCGGGCACGTGATTTCCAAAGAGAATCTTTACGTGCGAATAATTCGACGATGCTGCAATAATTATATAAGAAAGAAAAAAGATGAAGTACACGAGTTTACGAAAAAAAAAAAAAAATTCACAATTTCGAATTTTAACTCGTCTTTCAATATAAATTTGTTTTTACAAGTGTCAACTACTGGGGATAATGGGAAAAAAGTTTTTGTGTTTTATGAAGCGTTGAATTGATGATCAAACGATAATATTTTTATGGCCAACTAATTTTCTGCTTTACAAACCGATTGATCAATTTCTCTCGAGAGTAGGAAAATATTCCTCAACCTGACTTGTTCCCTTTCGATGAATAAAGACGATGCCTTCCTCCCGTTCTATTATCGGGACCCCGTGTATTATTATTCATGAGAATCGAAAATCCTACAGTTGATCTATGCGTTCACGTGAGCTGGAATATTATAACTTCCCGATGCAACCGAAGGTCTGCCGCCCTCGGCGAGGCCTTTCTTGCCCCTGGAACGTTATCGATGCCTCAATAATTAAAACCAATAACTTCCTCAGCAACCACGGTTACAGCCAAACGTGTAAGAAATGTAAACAGAACATTCCTCATTGTCTTCCACGATCAATTTCACTAAAAAAAACTTCTTTTTCTACCGTTATTTAAAATTTTTAACGAGAAATACAAATTCTATAAATATATTGCAAGCAAAAAATTATACATTCTTCAAAGTACAAAAAAGTTAATGCACGGACTCTCAAACTTTCCTGGCTTTTAAAATTCTCCGAAGAATAAATTGATAGATGGAATATCTCGTAGAAAAATCGTACGTGACCTCGCATAAATAAATTTGCAATATCGAAAAAGTCCAGCAATACTATGAGACAAATAAGAAGATCTGAATAAATAAATGAATTGAAATGAGATAAAGTTGAGACATTTTTTCTGCACGGCCAATAAAAAAAATAAAAAAAACAAGAGACAGACTTCAAACTCAAGAAGATTAAATTGAAAAATTGTAAGAGAGAAGTAAAAAGAAAGAGGGCTAAAACTGAGACCAACCGAGACCATTTCTCACTTTTATATGAATTCTTGTCCTAGCGACAAATTTTTTAATCACCGTACCATTTGGAGTGAGATAAAGTTGGCCATCATCCAGGTGACTAATAAGCATTTTATTATCGTCATTGTTATCGATTATCCATCTAAGGTAATTACTTAATAGCTTGTAAACAGACTAGAAGTAAGGTATGTTCCAAGAAATGGAAACGGGTGAAGCGAAAAAGAATCGAGACGGAAGAAAAGAAAAAAAAACAATGGATAGGACAAACAATTTTTTCTTAGGGCTAAATTCGTAGGCAGCTATTTTGCAAACTTCGCGAGGTCGCTGACCCCAGGGAGAAACGATTACATCCTCGTTACCCAAACTTCTAACCCCTTCGACTAAATCGAACTCACGAGACACGAAAATTCATTGCACCCTTGACATTGCAGTTTTTACAAATCGCACGTAGAAGCAAAGAAAATCTTCACACAATAAAATCTCACAAAATAAATTTTCACACCAATATATATTGCGCTGCAGAAAAAAAAACTCGAGAAGTATAAAACTTATAAATATTCCATACGCGGTAGTCTGTGTCAATTAACAAATAAAGTGACGTAAAGAAAAAAAAATGATACAAAATATATATATATATATAGCGATACGTTTATATATATATTTATTATCCAGCTTTTGCCTGGACAAAATAATAGTGATAATCGAAACTTTCGTGATAAATTATTGATGAATTCTGGCACTTTTGGATCTGGGGCGACGATAAAAAAAACGAGAGGACGAGTTTGTCTCCGCCGACGTTCCTTATCGATCTCTTTCCCTGCGAACCTTTGGACAATTCACTCTTTACTATTTCAATAATACTCAACATACGATATATACAGAAGCGTATTACTGTGAAACTAACTCAAAACAACGTTAACCGCAACAATACAAAACATTTTATGCAAAAGTTAAAAAAAAACTAAAAATTGTTGTTGAATTTCTTTTCGTTAATATAATACCAAAGAAATATACAATGAAATATTCAACAGTATAAAAATAATATTTTATTCAGGGCTTACTTTTATTCTCACGGAATTTTTATCTCCTTGAAAATCCTGAGCATATTTCACATAAAGGTATTCTCTAGGGGCGATTGTTTGCATCGAGCGCATACGCGAAGAATCTCTTTTATCTTCAGTGACGCACGAGCCGAACGTATTATTCAACGCGTGAAATTTTCGCTCGTTAGTTTCACCGTGTTAAAAGCATATTGGGATGAGTATTTTATGATATCGTTCGTCTGTAAAATTATACGAGATCTTTCGTAAAAGTGAAAAAAAAACACCATGTTTTTATTTTATTTTTAATGATCGCGAGATTCGGGTTTTACTCTATTTTCAAAGGACAATTAGAATTTACGTAAATTTTCTTTTTATCGTATAGAGACAATAATATGCGGGAACAATTTCGATTTCACGTCACGTACATCGTAATTGACATTCTCGATCCTCTAATCCGACGCCAGGGGAAGAGCCCGAAGCTCGATTCTAACGAGTTTATCAGACGCGCCCTTTGTCCCGTTGCGCTTATTCGGTTTGACGAGAATGTCGATTCCACGCTTCGCCCACCGACCGATAATTCCGAAATGTTACATTTTCTTCGTGAACGTGATAAAAGAAAAGTACCCGAAGATTCTCGAGCAAACGTTATCTGGAAGACTCCAACAAGGGGTATTTGAAAAAATTCTCCATAAAAATTCTGGCGACGAGCCAAAATTTTATTACGAAAACAGGTTCCCGGATTAGAAAAAAAATGAAAAGAAAGTAATCTCGAAAATAAATAAAGAAAGCTTCGAAAAATAAATATCCGCCCTCGTCGCACCATCAACATCACTCTTAAAAAAAAATAAAAAAAAATAAAAAAAAACTTGAAAACGAATAAAAACCCGGAGTGGATTTATTTCTGCACTGACGCCGGCAAGATTTTTACCCGGTGTTTTACACTTCCGGCTCTTCACCGGTGATTCCGGCCCACGGTCGTGGTGTTTTTCTCTACGAAACGTCCGAGATCGTCAGAATTGCGGGGACGATTAATCTTGGTTCTTGCTTCCTTTCTCTGGCCCTTTCTCTCTCTCTCTCTCTCTCTCTCTCTCTCTCTCTCTCATTGCGGTTGAGAGAGTTCGGGATCGCTAATACCAGACAGGCTAGTTCGCGCGGTTTTAACGACCGAGATCACCACATTATAAACCTTCCAGAACACCCACCAAAAGAAAAAGTTTCCGACATCAACCCCAATTAAAAAAAGGCAACACCGCGTGAGAAAATGAATGGAGGAAGAAATATAGTGGGAGAAAAAGTTGAAAATTATAGTGTCAGTTTTGTTATAAAAAGAAAAAAATAAACTAAAGTACCATTCGCAGGGAAATGAGGAATGTCGACGAGAGACAAATTTCAGAAACTGTTGAGATGCGTAAGATTCGCGTACAGGAGAGCGAGATTATCAATTATCCTCGAAAATTAATGCTAAATAGAAACATAGATAAAAATGTGTATATACACGAAAAACACGTATATTATACATCATTGAGCCTAATTATAGTGAACATATGCATCACATATCACATCAGCACATCACAATTCACCTTCGCAGCACACAATAAAAGACGTCCGGATATGCCACGCGGAGGGTTGTAAACTCTCTTAAGCTCGCTTATAAGCATTCAAAAAAATTATAATAGATGTTTATGTTAATTTTGGAATATTTTTTGTCGTTCAAAAAGATCATTCTGGCAGTGTGAAATATCTACCATAAAGAAACATACTTTATAGTGTTACAATCGTGGTACTAAATTTCGAGTAATTTTTAAATAATGGGAAGTGGTGATAACAAACTCTCGGGAATAACCGCGATGCATTCCGACATAAATAAATGCGGGATAGAGCAAATTGTGCAGATCCGGTATCGCAAATGAAATTTATATTCCACGCGTATATTTAATTCACAAATTTGCATTAAAATTCGCCGGTCTTGGTCTGATACCACAATGGCCTTATCTACTCGTGGCTATCCATAGCGTAGCGTGTATACGTGTGTCACGCCTCGAGGACTACTGCGGCTTAGATAAGGTGAACGAGAGTTTCGAACATTCAATCGTTTCGATCGCCCATAATTCCAATCTGTACGTATACGAGCATTGCATTGGAAATTCTGTGTATAAAAGAAGTCAAAATTCTTTATAAAATACGGAAAAAATTTCTAAAAAAAAATCCTTTCGTAATTTCAGCGAAATAAAATACAAAAAATATGATTCATTCGTCGTTCTTTTTCGTGCAATTTTGACGAAGATGAAAAAAAGTATAAAGTATTTCAGTTTTAAGGAAATATTTACATGGAACAGCCAGTGTAACCAAAAGCGGGCTTTAAAGCGTGCACATCAGGCGTTATCGCAGGGTCACCCGAATCGAGACGACGACCTTTTCTCTCCTCTTTCCTCGGGGTTTCCGTTATCACATAAGGAAAAGTATCGATTCCCTTTACGACGTTTCAGCACCTTAAAATCTACGAAAATAACTTCTTTTTATCGAGCAAACTTTTTTTTTATCAATCTCGAAAGTGAAACGGAGGAACCTGTCAGAGTATTCGTTCGTCGTAATAAATAAAAAAAAGAGTCTATCACGGGAGGAGTAAACATTTTGCACGCGTTCGATGCTAGAATGATCTCTCGTGGGAACGAGGATTCATCAGTCGAATTAGTTGCCATTATTGGGTATTAGGGGGAATGTTATAAGGTATTAGGCTCGCGTATCCGGCGCCACGCAGAGTTCGGAGAGCATCCGAAGGCCCCTCGCCTGGAACGACGATCGATCTGACGTTCCTCTGCTTGCCCTGAGCGCGTACTTCGTTGCGTACGAAAGAGCGTATCTAATGCAATTTTGGCTCGAGATTGATGCTGGTTAAGTCATTTCGCGCGCCATCGCTCAAAAACAGAGTCGTAGCACATTTCGAAACGATATTTCTCATCCGAACACTGAGAAAAAAGTTTGGTTGAATCAACTAAATGGGCGGTCACGAAGGGCGAAAGAAATATTTAGTTAATTTAACATGAGATTATTTTTCATTCAACCTAACATTTATTTCCATATCTAAAAGAAAAGGCACCGAAACAAAAATTTAGTTGAATTAAATAAATATCATATTAAATTAACTAAATATCTAAATAAATTCTCTTCACGTTCATTTCAAAATAATTATGCAAGAATACTCTAAAATTAACCATTATTTTTTCCCTTGCTAATTTTTCCAAAACTTTTTGAAAAATATTGAGCGTCTCGACTCGGATTTCCCATATATCACACCTTCATATCATAATTATCGTGTTAAGTGTCATATCATTGCAAAAATCGTGTCGACGTAAATTTAAGATATCAGGGGGAGAGACCATCGACGTAGGAAAAATCCGCTAGTTATCGAAACGTAGATAAATGAAAAAAAAAATAAAACATACGGAAAAAAACAGATATAGGAGGCATCGAGTAATTAAGTGCTTTGGACGTAGGCAATTCGTATAATTAGGAAGAATATTAGCGATAGCAATTCCATGCGTAGATGTCGGAAGTTATTAGCGATAACGTGTAAGACTTTGTGTCATTATCATTTTCATTTTCCTGTTTTCATTGTTATTATTGTATCTTTTGATATCAACACTCTCATTGATTACCGCCGGACGTCTCCATGTCCTAGGCCTAATAGATAAATAAATTTCAAGTTTAAAATCGAATGAGAATTCTCTTCGTATGTCGAAATGTTATGACAAACTTTTGACGTCGATCGGGAGAAAATTCTCAACAGAAACGTTCTCGAGGATGGACTAGATAAAAATGTAATGATCAATTATAATATTGTCACCAGCAACCTCAATTTTATCGTTAATCCATTGTTAATTCACTTACGAATAGTTTAACCAGTCTTTTAGACACTATTAATTATTTCGGAGTACAATGGGTAATTAGCCGGGCTCTCGAGCTCTAAAATCATTGAGAGAATTAAGCTCACAAAGAGAATTTCAAACTTTTCGTTTACGACTTTTTGCAGTTGCGCCAAGTAACTCTGTGATTTTAAAGTAGATGTATTCATATTATGTTCTCCAACCAACTTTAAAAAAAATTTTTGCATCAAAAGTTATCTTCATATACATGTGAATAAAAAATGTATATTTTATAATTATTATCAGTTTTTATCGTGATTTAATTATAACGAGAAAAATCTTAAATAATTTTTCAATGACCCAAAAGAGGAATAAAAGTATGTTTCCGAATTTAACATCTAACGAAGCTCGGTGGAAAGAAACCTTTTTTTTTGTTCAAAGTCTTTCATCGAATATAATTCTCATTATAAACTTTAATTTTTTTCCTTTCCTAAGCGTGTCGCCCGAAGCGAAACATTCTCGAGAACGTCATTTCGCGGTCGTAACGAGCGGCAACACGAAAAATAAAGAAAGATATTTTCTCCCCTTCGCCCAGAGATGAGAAGAATTAACGAAGTCGAGATAAAAAATGGGATAAAGATGAAAGCAGACGCGAATTGTATTTGGCTTAAAAGAGGCTGCAAAAAATCATGGAAAAGCGATTTTGCACATACGAGAGAGAATGTGAGGCAGATAAGAGAAAACAAAAAAAGAGAACGAAATGGCTTGAGAAGAAAAAAAATTGACAACGACGTAAAAAAAAACAAATTATTAAAAATTAAAGAATAAAAAAGAAGTACCGCGGCTCTAAACTCTAAATATTTATTTATACTTGTTACGCTATCAATAATTTTATATATATCTCGGCAGGTCGGGCCGAAAGCGATCTTCGAGAATTGTACGTGATATTATATTTATACAAGCTGTTATACACTTTTAAAAACATTCACACGTAAACGAAGAAAAAAACAAACGAATATCCACACAAGTATACAAAGCACTTTTTGAAAAAAAGAAAATAATGATAATTCACTCGTGATGAATTGGTGGATGAGGTTCAATGACGAATCGTGACGAGAGATAATCAAGGAAAAGAAAAGATAAAAAAGATATTTGACAGAAAGAATTCGTCAAAAAAGAATCGAGGTAAAGATTCAAGTAGAAAAATCAGGTTTTGGTCGGACCTGTTGTAAATTACGATCACTGTCTCTCGTTACGAAATGAAATTCAATTCACGATATAATGTTGAAGTCTGCGAAAAAAAATTGTACAATGTAATCCAGAAGAATTTTTTTTGAGGAACTGAACGTTCCTTTTTGTTATTTGAAAAAGCGCGAAGGAAGGACGTCGAGTATTGAGTTGTAAAAGAATGAGAAAATAAAAATGGTATAAGACCGGACTCAATAACCCATGATGTTGAAAATGTGAGAAAAAATAGTCTCACGCTAGGTATACTTCGAGCTTATTTTATTTTGCGATATATTCCGAAGAATATTTTATTTCATACTTTTTCTCGATATCCTTTTTTCACGCTTGTCACCATACCAAATGGGATGATATTTCACGAAATTGACCACGCAATTTCTCCCTCAAATATTTCATATAGAAAAGCATATAAGAAAAACATAAGAAATAAATGAAAAATGAGGAAAAATGGAACGTTCAACCTCGCCGAAATTTCTTCAACGCCCTCGAAGTGCGTATAACGAATGTAAGTTAGCGACAACGGCAAAGCATTGTGCATAATTTAATGTGTAAGAGCGTCCGCAAAAATTGATATGCATCGAGAAAGAGCGAAAAAAAGGACAACTTTTTCTTCAATATAAAGAAAAGAAAAAAAAGTGTGATCAAACGATGATTTTTTAAAAAATCCTTTTAAAAAACCTCTTCTCAAAGGAATATCCCTTTTTGCGGACGCACTCTGTATCGAAGACTGTGTGTACCTCATACATGTGTATAACATAAAATTTGTAACTTGATCGTTCGCAACTATAAACCTCCCTTGGCCCCTTATTCGAGAACGTGCGTGTTATCCGTTCCGTTAAAAACTGTTATTAGCTTGTTTTTCTAATAAACTTGTTTTTTGTTTGTTAGAACGGAAGTGGACCTGGCGGTGAGGCTGGTGGAAGGGCAAATGGGTAAGCGACCAAATCCAATAACTTATTTATTTTGTTTTTAATTTTCAATAATTTTTCATTAAATTTATGATTGATTAATTTTTTTACCTGCTTGAGTCAAATTGGAATTTTCCGTACTCCATTTTTTTGGGAGATGAAAAAGCTCCCAAGAACAATTGATGACGGGCCATTTTTTGTAGAAGCTTTATCGAGGGTGACAATAGGAAAAAACCTTTCGACGACAAAAAAAATGTCTTTTCTCAAGGGGTTGACAAGCTTTTACCCTCCGTCGAATTTTTCTCCAACATTAACGACCTCTGTCTACACAGTCACTTGTCACAAGTATATTCTATTTCTAACTGGTTTTGTAAAATGTATTGGTCATGCATTATTCAATTTCAGATTTTTATATGAATCACAAAATTATTATCTGGCCTAAAGACAATCGTCTATAAATAATTTTTTTTAAACTCTTTCAAAAACCTTTTTAACTTTTTTTCAAGTGCTTAATTTTTTCTCTCTCTCTCATAGAAGAAATTATAATCGAGCTTGAGAATGTTTCAGAAAAAGAGAATAAATGTGGAATTAATTGCTTGTTTACTCGAGAAAAAATCGACAATATCTCGAGCTTAAACGTAGAAACGATGACGAGTGAAGATTGCGAAGAAATATTGAAATATTTGTTCGGACTTGAGATCGCGTGTCGAGAGCTTTGACACCGCTAGCTCCCGATGGCTCTTGAAAATTTCACTCGAGATGATCGATAAGCCAGTCGACATTTTTTTAACTTTTCTCGATGGTCGACATAAAGAAAAGGAAAAAAATATCGTAAAAGAAAATAATAGAAAAAGCTCTCGACAAGTTTTTTTTTTTCAACGTGAGATATGCACGTTTTCACATCGAAAAATAATGTTACACCTAAATTACGAGAATTACCCTGAACGTTGAGAAATTTGCAACGATTTGCGCATGTTGTGTAATTATCCAGTCACTAATTTAGCAATTAACATTCTCTTCAAAATTAAATTCAAAAAACAAAAGAAAAGTTTATATAAAATAACGTATTTATCTTTCTCAATTAGCTAAAAATAAAACGAAACCAAGTCTAACATTTAAGGGTGTTGAGTCCGTAGAGCAAAAATCAAAAGTTTGACAACTTTTTTCTCCCATAAGAAGTCGTTTGAGAGTAAAAATGTATTAAGAAAAGTTGCTGCAAATCAACTGAAGAAAAACATATTTGAAATTCAAGGTATTATCCAATATGACAGGTTTACTCTCTATGTGATCGCACAAAAAAATGATAAATTTTTTTTGAAAAATTAGATAAAGCTTCTTTCACGTCATACAAAGATTAGTACAAAATTTTACTTAAATTAGAACGCTCGTTACTGAATTATTGATTACACAAAATTGCAACTTCAAACACATGCTCTTATGAGAAGGTACAAAAAATAGTCATTATTAACAATTAATATCTTAATGAGAACCTTCCTAATCGTCGTAAAATTTTTACACTTTTAGAGATGTTAATTAATATTATGAGACATTTTCGAAAATTTTCCATCATTTTCAATTTTGACTACAACATCTTTAAAGAGAAATCAACAATGTTTTAGAGGGTAAAGGAATTTTTTTCTTCTGTTCCAGACATCCGGGAGACAATCCGTTTTACAGCAACATTGATAGCATGCCGGACATTCGGCCACGTCGGAAATCGATACCGTTGGTTTCGGAGCTGGTACGTAACCGTTTATCCATTACTATTGCTTTCAATAAATATATATTATGCAGTCTATATACAATATAAATGAAGTTTCACATAAACTTCGTCTCATTGTGTAAACATCGTGTCTGTATTGTTTATTTTCGTCCGGCCTGATCAGCGTTTTACAAGACAAAACCATACTTTCTTCTCATGAAAAATAAAAACTGAGACAACCCAATTTCCCGAAAATTATCAAAACATTTTTTTAATCTTCATTCATGATTTAACTAATTTTAAAAAAATAAGTAGAAAGATTGAAAATCCACGTACTTTCGATTGTTTCGTTCTTTTTTTTTTATCGTTTCAAAATACCTTCTACAAAAAATTCTTTTTGTTCGTCTCGCTCGAGAAATCTTTTAATCCGAAAGTTTTGGAAACTACGGACAACACGCCGAACTGCGGAACACGCTCTTCGGGTAAAACCGTGCTTGTTTGTCTGGCTCGTTAATTTGAACGCTTGATTTGTTCTAACTAGTTTGGTAAACCAACCGCCAACAATTCCATCGAAGCTCGTATGTAAATTCAACGTTCCGGTATACTGAGAAAATCAACACTGGCATACGGCTCGATAAATCTTGATTAAATCATTGATTTGAAACTATACTCGTAATAATTCTCAATTATTAAGAAATATGTCGAACAAACGGCAACAAAATTAATCAACCGTTGACTAACTTTTTTTGTAATGAAAATTGTGAGTTTTTTTTTAATAAAGTGTTAAAAAAATATGAAAAGAAGAGTTGAGGCGCGGAAAAATAAGATTATTTGACGTAATTCGAAAAAAGGAATGGTCAGTTTGAACGAGTTATCTGATAAGCTGCGACCCCGTCCGATTATTCGACCCGAAGAATTCTCTGAGCCTGAACTAACCTTTCTCAAGGTTTGCCTCCGTATACAGATATTCAAGAGCCTTCGCTCTACGGAAATTGGCTTCGATCCTAAACCGGGGGATTCGCGTTTCTAATAGATCGGTGAACGATCACCAAATCCTAGACTTCGGGGATTAAGCCTGTCCCTTCAAGGACAAACAGCATCCTCCTGTCTCCAATTAAGCCTAATCTTCCCATACACTCAATGTCTCCCATGGCTCAATCAATCACCATCATAAATCTTCACGCTGTCAATGATTTTTTTCTCACGGATATTTTGACTGAAAAATCGTTGAACTGAAACCTGTCTTTTTTTTTATTCGAAATTTATTCGAAAAATCAGTAAAGTTTATACAATTTTGTTTTTATCGTACGAAAAAAAAAACATATTATTCGTAAATTCTTATTATTATAGCACAAAAAAACATCTTGTCAAAGAAAGGTGAATTTTTTTTCTATGTTTCGAAAAATTGAGCATTAATGTTTTTTTTTTGAGCTCAAACTCATATTTTTTATTTTATCTCCCCCAACCGCGGCTCGTTACAGACTGAATTATAATCCATATATGCAAAGCTATCTATAAAATTATACGGTTATTTAGTCAGTGCGCTGTTAGCGGTTGGCGAGTGGTCATGAACGCGCTGAATGTCGCAACAGTTCGAACTCCGGCTGACAATAACGAATGAAAAATGAGAAATCCACCGGAGCGCCGTAGTTTCCAAATTTTCGCGAAAATCACAGTGAATTTCATTTCAATCTTTCATTAATCACAGTCCAATATTTAACTATATTCAC
Organism: Cremastinae sp. A BG-2022a; assembly: GCA_030522545.1. Lineage (NCBI taxonomy): Eukaryota > Metazoa > Arthropoda > Insecta > Hymenoptera > Ichneumonidae > Cremastinae sp. A BG-2022a. Next base: position 31,285 of record JAPYYW010000312.1, on the reverse strand, counting down.
ACTACCATTGAATCGTAATAATTGTCTCATGATAATTATAGGTGTTTACATAATTCTAATAATGTCTAATTGTTAATTATCGTAAGAATAAAATAACCAAATAATATAATTACAACGTAATTAAATTTTATTATTACTGTGCTGAATAAATCTAATAATTTAATAACGAGAAAATATAAAATTTTATTTCCACCTGGCGTTAATAATGGTGATTTATATCGGTATGCCCCATGGTCAGTAGATTTATATGGTTGTTGAAAATCCATATTTGAGTTAATATTTGTTCCCTCTACTATAAAAATAAAGAATTAAAATAAAACAACATAAAAAATGTTTCATTGCTTATGGAAAAATGTAGCACGAATTTTTGGCTGCTCATAAGAGTCTTTGATAATTTTTATTCGTACTTCATATTCATGGGAACAAATTTTCCTACGGCTTCAGAATTTTTTCCGTGACTTTATTTTCATCGCTTTTTTTCGTGAGAAATGACAGCTCTGGATTTCTAATATAATTTTTTTTCCTCTTCTTTTTTCTCAGAATAGAATAATAAAAGAGATAAAATATGAAGAGTGCTCTCTTTAATCTGAAATAATGGAAAAACTCGCCTGACCACATGTGTTACGGGTCACTTGATAAAATTCGAGAAAAAGTAACTACGCGGTTGCAAAAAGGTGAAAAAAATCTTTCGCCCGAGTTTTATTATGATCTTTTTTTCGTCCGCTACTCTTTCCCCAGGCCTCGCGTTGTAAACTTTTAATTAATCCGTTTAACGAAGCGCTTTGCGAAAAGTGGATAAAGTCCAGCTCGACACTGCCCGAAACTTCGTGCTTCCCCTTTAGTTATTTTATTTTTTCGCCAAAAAAGATTTATATATTATACACACTTTTTATCAATTTGTCCTCTTTGATATCAAAGATGAACCATGGTCGATTTGTAGTAATAAGGTTTTGGGGATAAATGAAAGTATTGTTTTCAAAATTGGTGTTTTCCAAGAACAGGTGACGAAGAACAAAAAAATATATTTTTTTTTTAAACGTTTTCGACTCTGAAAAAACACACACGATATAAATGATTGATTTTTTTGTTCTTCGTCGCCAGATAATTAAACGTTCAAGTCCATTATCTGTTTCCCCTGAATGTTCAGTGTGAAAAGTTTCAATCTATTCGTTGTTCATTGTACCCCGATTGAGAATTGAAAAAAAAAAGAAAAGAAAAAAAGTGTGACATGTACGAGGACTTTAAAATCGCTGACTCTGCAAATTTCCGAGAAAATTATTGGATAATTCGTCGCAGCTGATGTCGATTAATTTTCGAGATGAGAGAAAATATGTAAAGACATTTTCAAGAGAAGATTTATCCACTGGAAATTAATGCATAAAATTCATAGTGTTTGATGTTACATGGCAAAAAAATAGTGATCCGAATAATGAAATAAGCTTGACGAATATTCAACAATTTGTCTCCCATACCTCTTTATTAATGACCTCTTTTGCATATTTTAAAAGTATGCGATATAAAAAAAATGACGGATGATACTAACCGGCATATAATGCTATTCTTTGTTTGTTCTCTGTGGCGCCCGTTGTTGTATCCGAACCTGAACTACCCGACAAAAAAAACCACTCACTGAACCTCTCAAAAAAATCTCAAAAAAACTCCACCTCCAGGTCTTGAAGGTACTAATTAAATGCCTCCTTAGTGAAGTTTTAATTAAAAAGGCTTGCTCGAACGTTGCATGCGATTTTATATATATTATATATATTATTATTATTATCATTTTTATCATTCTTATTATTATTATTATTATTATAAATATTATATACATCATTCGTTTTTCTATCTATCTCTGTCATCTGTCACTTTTTAAATGTGTCCATTTCTATCTCTATATACCTATAAATATATATTTTTATCATAAACATGCAATATATCAAGAGATTCATTCAATTTCAACAACTAACTCCATTAATTTTACTTATTTTCATTATTTTTTAGTCTCTCTCTCTCTATCTCTCTATTTTTTAACATTCTTTTACTATATTTTTCTCACTTTCGTGGTTCGATTCTGGACACGAAGGAATATTCACCGAGATTTTTAGTTTGCTTTATTTTTACTGAAAATAAATAATAAAAGAATGAATAATTAAAAACTGTTTAGCGAACGGTGATTGAATTGAAATGATGAAGAAATTGCAGTTTTTTTTTGTGTAAAAAGGAGGATCTTTTTTTATTATGTATTCTCGCCTTTCTACGTCGAAATCTCTTAGTCTCTTCGACCTAACTTGAGTTTTCTTGTTCTACGCACAAGCACGCTTTCGCGCGAATCCTCGAGATCGAAAAAGAAAAAGTGAAAGGAGATTGTGCGGTAATTATTTAAATCCAAGGATATCTTCGACCGCTTGCTAGAGCTTTCGCTTCTTTTTTTCCATCCACGAAAACAGATGTATGGCGGAACCGTAATGTTTATTATTATTATTCATTAATTTCTACAATAATTATTAAATCAACAGCATCATCAATGGTCGTAAGAATAATTTTTTTCAACTATTTTTTGACAAGAAAAAAAAAGTAATAATTCGCGCGGTTCTTCACGAATCAGAGAGTGAAAAAAAAAGAAAAATAATAAAACAAAAGAAAAGCATAAAAAATTAATTTGAGCTTTTTGTCCTGATCCCGGAGCTTGCTGACGACCAGTTACCACAATATTCTTTTTTATTTTTGAGATCTTTTAGCAAAAATATCTTGTGACGATAGATCTTTTTTTTCTCTGTTTTTCAACACCATTTTCTCGTATGTTTACACTCGTTGTTCCCCGTCCACGATGCACGTGGGTTGTGTTGCCATTTCGAGGGGAAAAATTTTGTTTATATTTCCCTTCTTGCATCAACGAGCAAAGTTTCTGTTCTTGGCACCCGTCACGCATTTTGTCACGAATTAAATTATGAAAAATATAGAAAATAAGAAACAAAACAAAAACCGGAATATCATCTCTGGTCGACACAACCCGTTTGCTGTCATATTCTAAATTAAGATTCTCTATCGATCATACAAAATTCAAGATTAATTCCAAATTGTAAACCAAAAACAAGGATTCGAGATGTAATGAAGTGAGAAAAATCGAAACTTCTCGGAGTTTAGCACGCAGACTGCATCCGGCGTGGTTATTATTAAAACTGTGCACGTTAATCTTAATGACTCTACACACACGTTTATATACCGATAATATATATGATATACATGTACGTACGATTATATATATATATATATATTTTTGATCGAATAATTTATTTTGGTAAAAGTGATCTGAATATGTGTGTGTTGCCTAATGGATTAGTTAGTATCGTAGTTCCGTAGTTTTGTAGACTGGATGACAAAAAATCTCATAAATAGTTATTCTAGATCGATATATCATAAGCTGATCGCTTCTCACTTTTTATCGCATCAGCGAGAAACGAGAAAACGGCCGATTTCCGTATCACGCTGCCGTGACGCGTTGGAACGACAATTTTTTATTGAAAAATGGAAAAAAAGCGATAAAGAAAATTCTGCTCTTCAATTAATTAAAAAAAAAACAAATTGGAGGTTAATGAAAGAAATGCAAAAATTTAATTTGAAAGAAAATTTCAATATTTATTGATTTGACACTCCATTTTTATCGTTAGGGTGAAGAGCATAATTTTGTTTTTCGTGATGATTACTTCGTGTGAAGGAATCTATGTAAAAAAAAAACAAACAGCACTCTGGAAGGAATCTTCGCAGTATTCGGGCCTCTTCGACACAGAGAGTTCACAGAAACTGACACACAGCCAATCACGAAAATCTTCATACTCTGTATAATTATAGTGACATGTGTATATACGATCGTAATGTTGGATTTAAAAAAAATGAAAAAGAGAGAAAAGAAGGTTGTCACGACATTTATCAATTAATTCATGGCGCTCGTAAACCCAACATTCATAAAAAAAACCCACCAGATACCATAGGCTAATTGGATTAGATTTTTTTTTCACGTAGAATAAAAATACTCTGACAGTGCTTTCTTATCTTCCTGACAAGAGTTGAAAGAAAAAGAATTCAACCCTGAACTCGTTCCATATATACTTCTTAATCTCGAGATTCCTTTTCATTTTTTTTTACCTTATTCATCACTATAAATAATTTTTTTCATTATTTTTTTCATTATTTTATGCAGCTTTTTGAAAAATAACACTGTACACATTTATTTTTTACTTTTAATTTACTAAAATTATTTTTTTTTGTAAATAAAATAATGTATCAGCCAAAAAATAACAACTAATAACAAAAATGTTCTAACTTCATTTTTCTTGTATAGCAACACTCACTATATCAATGAATTTTATCTTTATGTTTAAATGTTTTTCAAAATTTATTTTATGTGTTTTTTCTCGTTAAATTCTTCATTTTCGTATATGTTTTATTTATTTTTACATACTTTTTGTCCAAATATCGTCATCTACTTTGTCTCTTTCTCTCTTTAAAAAAAAACATACGTACACGGTACACTCATCTCTGTAAATAATGACGAGAAACAACAACAAAAAATTCGAAAGGTCACCTTTTCATCACTCCAACACTAATGTGTATCTTTTCCCAGACGATGGCAGTGACGAAGCGAAATGCGGGCCTGACATCAGCTGTGCCGAGAGCAACGTTGAACGACGAGGAACTGGTAAGGATTCGTACTTTAGTTACTCCATCGAACAAAAAAGAAAATAATGAAAAATGTTATTCTCAAGAGCTTGATACTTGAGTATACTCAATGATACTTATACATATATTTCTTTTTGATAAATAATAACAATTTCATTTGATACTTTTGTTTATCATAAAGTGCAAAAAAAAAATATGAAAAGTAAAGCTACCAGTGGGATTTGTACGAAAAAATGTTTGAGAGTTGTAGAAATATGTTTTCAGCTGTCAGAAACCCGCGCAATCGTCGCACATATGACTTAATCGTATTCTTTTTCTGTGATTGAAGTATTGGCAAAGGTTTGAGGATAATAAGAACGTTTAAGGACTCCGAGAGATAATCTCCAGAGAAAACGTATGTTCGTTCGTGAACGAGAAACGTGTAGGCAAACGAGGAACCGAAGAGACTCATCTATATTTTCTTCCCGACCGTTATCTGTTGACTCTTGCCGAAGAAAAACAATTTAGTGGCCGCGAACGATGTTTTCGCGGTGGAGAGAAATCGCACCTGAAAAATATTGTGATTGTTAGACAAGAAAAGCAGTGCGATTGTTTTCAAGTTCATTTTATTATCAGCGAGACTTCCTTGATTTTTTTTTTAATTTTTTTACTTTTTGAGCGTTTATTATGTCAAGTTTTTATCCTACGAGTAGAAAGATGTAAAGTTCTAAGCCTCCTCGAGTCTGTCCCGAAGATTCCAAGGGGCTCCGTCTCCGAACGGATCGTATTTAACCTCTGTACTTTCTTTTCTTTTCCATATCGTGCTGCCATTTTATCCTCATTTCCACGCTATTTTCTTTCACGTAAGTTTGACACGTTTCTGTGTTTCTTTCTCTATTTTTTATCTGAGTACTTCCCAATTTCTTTGCTCTCTATTATTCTGTCTCGATTGTCGCTGATTTTATGAAAAAATAATTGTTTGAAAATCCTCCTTTCTGTTCCCTCTCTATTTTCACCTCTATCTTTATATTTATTAATTATAAACGAACGTGTAGAGAGGTAGACAAAAATACACTAGCCAGCATTTGAATAGCGAGGAAGCATTGAAGAGACTAATTAAAATTTCAGAATATACCAAGTGCGAATGCATTTTACAATAGGCACACTGTGTACCCGATATATTATATATATATATATATTTTTTTTTTTTTATTTATTAAAAAAAAATTTGGAGATTGTGGAATTTTGATGGATATTTGACGAGTTGATAGCTAGGCGAGAATTCAGTAGAGAGAAGAGTTGTGTGCCAGAATAAAATGTACATACTATGATGTACGATTTTTAGGATGACGCAGATATTTTAATATAGAGAAAAAAAAATTGCAGGATAACGTAGGTATATAGGACTTGACAATCAATATTCCACTTTTGTTTTTTTTTTCTTTTGTTTGGAAAGTCAATGAATACTTTTTGTTATGATTTTAATCAAGATCGAGGTCATATTATTTATTAATTTTTTTTTCAGAAAATCAGGAATAGTCTTGCGTCTTTAGAAATATTTTTCCTCGAAGAATGCAAGGGGATAGAAAAAATGATGATAATGGAGAATATTGATGACTAGTCCTCTGAGAAATATTTATTATTTTTATTATTTATGTTGAAATTGAGGAAAAACCTGTCCGAAACACGTCACTAGAGCTTTTTAGCAGATCGATGCTTAAGCCCCTTTTTTATCTCGAGAATCTTCCAGGCTCGAGAATTCCCACCCGACTTTCTCGCAGAGTACGCTTGCACTTGAACGCTAAAAAATTTCTGCCTGTGCGAGGATGAAGGGAAATAAAAAAAAGGAGCCGAGGATCGATAAACGTTGAAATTGCACATGAAAGAAAAGAGTTGGACGAAACGAGAAAAGTTTGCCTCGTCTGTTTCGAGAGAAAAACAAATCCCTAGAAATCTCCCAACACTGCACGTAGGGCTCGAATATCCCTCGAGTTTAGTTCGTTGATCTTCCGCAGAAATTTAGAATTATGGGGAAAGCGAGTCATAAATTTACAACTCGATGTTTCTTTGATTCAGTCCAAAACTGAATTTTTTGCTCTTTATGAGACCATGAAAAATGAACTCGTTGAAGAAAAAAAAATACATATAACGTATATTGAAAAGTAGAATAGAAAAAACGTATTTTTTCACGAAATGAGCAATTTATTGAAAAAATAAGAGTGAAATGTGAAACAAAAGGGAGTAAAATAAGAGTTGGGTTGGCAGTAGGCTTGGTGGGAGGATCCTAGAGTAATTTCAGTCCCGTATAGGTTAAAGCTCCCTTTGAAAAATTATCCTTGCTTGAGGATATATATATAATATATACGTAATTTTTAGAGCTTCTTAGAGGGCTCACTGGCTTCCACACACCTTGAGATAATAAGAAATAGCGCCTTGGAGCGAGGACGTTTCAAAGAAAATTGCATGCAGGCATTTCTACTTTTTCTTCAAAAGAAACATTCTTTGATTATGAGAAAATAAAAAATGAAAATGTTTCTGAAAGTGCAAAAAGTCTAAGATTGGAATGAAAAAAACGATTGAAAAGTCCTGGCTCGGAGATTTCCTGGCGAATGGTTTGTCAACACTCGACTGTGTATGAAATTAGGTTTCGCAGGCACGAAATTCATTCGCTTGTTTAAATTTGAGACAAGAAAAATGATTGTTGTTCCCGTGAGCGAATGATGGGAATTTCACGAAATTCGAAAAGCGTCCCGTGAGCTCGTATGTTTTTTCAAATATTTGTGAGTCAATGAATGAGAGAGTGTGGGAAGAGAGAAACGTTTGAAAGAATTTTTTCGCCAATGAAGAAATAAATGTTTTACCTCGAATGTCGCCTTTTTGGCAGTTCCAAACGCTCCAGCTTTTTCGCTGATACAATTAAACACGAATTGAAAAACATACATACACCCACACTAATAGAACGAGCACGTATACACGAGTCATTCCAACTCGAAAAATAAATAATTCACGAGCCCATAATTTCTGCATGAGTCCGATTGGATTTTCGATAGCGTACACGAGAGAGAGAGCTCGCACAATGCGAAACACATTAACACAATTTTTCTCTGGTCCCTCGACGCCGTTTTCTCTTTGAGAATCGATTTAACGAGCTCTGAATGGGAAGAAAAACAAATACGCATAAACGAGCTTCTTAATATCCAGCGCAAGTTGCCTCGAAGGTATAATCAAAAAATCGATGAAATCATAAACGAGAGAGAATACGTCGAGAGCTACAATCTTTCGAGCTACTTTGCATTTTGTTTCTTTGAAATATGTATTCTTTAATGTAAAACAAAAAATGAAATTACTTCGCGAGTCGTAATGCATTTTTTAACGATTTTTTTCTCCAATGAAGTGGAAATTCTATTAATTGAAATGTTGTCGATTTTGGTCCACGAAGCAAAAAGAAAACAAAGAAAGAGAGGCGAACGAATTTTATAATTCCCGAGGGATCGATCGAGTTTGAATTATTTCCAGTTTCACGGTTTCTGAATCGTTGGCTCGTAAATCCACGAATTCTGGACACAGACGAGCCACTGTTAATTTCAATAAAAATCAAAAATAATTCAAGGATCGAAACAAATCACATACACGCATAAAAATAACACAAACAGTAACACAGAGACATTCGGATGAATTGAAAATATAGAAGAAAGCAAAAATGCGAGAGAAAAAGCTTGGCTGAGACGCAAAAGAAATATTCGCATGACCGCGTGAATGGTTGGGACGAGGCTTTTCCTCTTTCGTGACAATTTTACGAGAGGAGATTTTTCTCCATGAATAATTTTCTCTTGGCCAATATCTGAATAATTTATAAAATAACGTTTAAAATTAACGATATCGAATTTCTCACGAAACGCATCGAAAATGGTACCCGCAGAAGATGCACGTTTACAAGAAGACCCTGCAGGCGATGATTTATCCAATCTCGTCAACGACGCCTCACAACTTCGTAACCTGGACCGCGACCTCGCCAACTTATTGTTACGAGTGCGAAGGGCTCTTGTGGGGAATCGCCAGGCAGGGAGTAAGGTGTACCGAGTGCGGAGTCAAATGTCACGAAAAATGCAAAGATTTGCTCAACGCCGATTGCCTTCAACGTGAGTAATAATTTTCCGATTTAAATAATAACTAAGATGATCCTCCCAATAGATGGATATGTCCCAATAGTTGGACAATTTTTGCTATATTATTTTTAATATTTGAATAATTTTGTTCTCAATAAAATCATATGGATTATTTTTCATATAAAAAAAAAGTTTATATTTTTCATAACATTAATTTATGGGAACAAAGTCGGTCAACCTTAGAGTCAGAATCGATTTTTTGTCCAACTATTGGGACATTCTACATATAGTCAAATGTTCAAGTATTTATTTACTAAAAATATCTTATATTAAAAAATACATGAGGCCTGTAATCGATTAATAGGAATAGAGCGCATTATGGTGGAGCACATTAACTTTTGGCTAATTTCTACTCAAAAAAAAAGAATTCAACGTGCACTGCTTTGGAAATAATGACCTTGATGTTTGAATCATTCATTTCGTCTTGCAAAAATTTTCAGAAATTACATATTATGAAGTCACTTGAAATTTTGAGATTTTTCTATTTTCGATTCTCGAAAAATCAAGCTGAAGGTCCTCGATCAAGCTAAATTTTCTGAACTCATGTGAAAAAAACTTGCAACACAATTTTCTATTATTTATGTCCAATATACCTGGACAGATATACCTGAATAGTCCGGGGATCGTAAACATAAAAAAAAGAGAGAAAATTCTTCGAGCGTAACGAGGAAAAAAAATTTCAAATTTTCGTTAATCCCTCGGTCATTAAGGTTTCCATGGTGATCGGTCGAGATCGAGTTAAAAACCGATTAAGGTCTTCATTATTTGGATTTTCGACTGAATTTGGAATCAGTAGCCCGTTATAAAGTGTCGGGGTAAGACGTGTCGGGTCTTACAAGGTAGTTCGTTACCGATAAACATTTCGCAACAGAAATTCGACAAGTTCAACTGAGTGTCAGTTCCTGTGTAATTTTCTATCATATCAAAAGTGAATAGTTTAATGTTTCTAATTTTTATTATCGTTTCGAAATACTTAAAAAAATGTCGGTATGGATTAAACTGCTGTAAAATTGATGCAAATAATCTCTATCCCACTATGTTATTCTACATAGTATAATTTCCATTATATAATTCAAAAAATATTAAGTTTTTTATCATACTGGTGAATGAAGTGCAATAACGGCCCACGGAGTATATTAAGCAGAAAATTAGGCAGGTTCGTTTCGTGTCTATGAATTACCCTCAATAAAGCTGATTTCGTCAAGACGAAAGGTAAGACATCGCTAATTGAAATATTCATGGGTGTACGAGACCCAGCGTGCTCAAAAATTTGCACATTTGCAAAATTTTCCTTAAATAACGAAAATGCCCGTAATTCAGAGCGCAATCCATCAATAATTCATATGGAATAAGCCAAAAAATTGACTTTTGGATCAGTTTTTTCAATTTCAATTTTTCAATATGAATTCTTGAATTGCTCCCCGTATATAAGTAACATTTTTATTATCTACAGAAAATGTTGTGATCAAATATTTTATTTTAAAAACGACATCAATCTCATAATCAATTAATCAGAATAGAGCGTGTATTGTGCGAGGTTATATGAAATATGCGCCTAGAAGAATCGCAAAATATCAATTCAAACCTGTCAAAAAGGAAAAAGCGGCCGCGTTGCTGCTCGTTATCTAAAATTAACACATTGAATGAATTTTGGATCACTAAAATGTCAGACAATAGTTTTAATGTGAATTTGAAGGAGATTTTTTTGTTTAAAAATAAAGATAAAGTGTGAAAACCTTTAGCTGTCCAACTATTGGGACGTTTATCTTATGGGCGCTTGGAATATCGTTGAACATTGTTTGTCAAGCCTCTTGATTAATTATCGGGATTAACGACCGAAGTTCGCCTCGCCGCGGTTCGACTCGCATTGTACTCCGAAAAATTAATGATTTTCCAGTCATCCTTCGCGTCGGGAAAACCACCTAATCACTGAGCTAACTATGTCCATTGATTTATCACTTATTCTTCAATCTGAAAGTCATTTTATCATTAACATTAAACCTGAATAAACAACATTAGGCGATGCGAATACACGCTTGTGCTAGCTTCTACTTCCAGAATCAAATTAACTTTTAGAGGATCTAACAATTTATCGTTTCTATGAATTTGATAGCAATCACCATGTAAAAAAAAACGAAATTTTCGTGGACAATCAGAATCTTGGAACGTCTATTTCGTTTTAAATGTGAAAGTTCTACTTTATAAATAAGGAAAAAAAAATTTAGCTTTCGTATGTTTTGTATATCTACAAAACTAAGAAACTAGACGATGGATTGACTTGAAATTTTTACTAGACATTGCATTTTAACAGAACAATGTCAATGTATACTTTTTATTCCGAAATTGTAGCGGAAATGGAACATTTGTAAATATTTGACAAATTACTATGTTCGAGACGTAATAACTTTTTAAATAATTTATGTATTAACATAATTCTAGCACTATTCGCTTCATTTTACAAGAATCTTTAAAAATCACTCTTAATAAAGTTGATTTCGTCGATGAGAAAGGAAATATATTGCAAGTTGAATTGTTCATGGGTCTACAAGACCCAGGTGACCCCTATAAGAATTCACAAAATTTTTTGAAATTTGTTATTTTTTCTATTTTAAGATGCTATTTGATCGGAAATTTCCCGTAGATAACAAAAATGGTAATTATTCGGAGCGCAATCCCAGAATTCATATTAAATAATCCAAAAAACTGGATTTTGGATCAGTTTTTTTATAACTGCAAGGGCGCAAAGTATGCTAATACTTTATAAATATATAAAGATTAACCAGAAGTTTCTTTCCCATTTCTATTTTTTAATTGTAATAGACATTTTTCGTGCATTTACACTGAAAAAAAACGATGATAAATATTTTACTATACATAAAAGTGACAATCATATTCATTACTTTGTTAGAATGAAGTATATTTCATCTCGTTTTACTATAAAAATATATTTAGATCCAAAATAATGATATTATAATTGTTTTACTTTATTGTCGTAAAATCTTCTATCGTGATTTTTCTCAGTGTATGTTTGCATTATTCTTTTCAACTAAAAAAGAACCATAAACTTTTATTTTTCGAATTTTTCTCTAATTCGTGATGAAGATTAGTGTACGATTTTTCGTTTATGAGACTTTTTCAGTAAATCCGTGAAAGATGTATCGAAATTACGGAAGATGTCTTTTCCGGTCGTGACATTTTTAGAAGTGATTAATTATCCGCTCGGCGGAACTTCCGCCGGGGGAGCGGAGCTAACTGCGCGTTAATTAGCACAGAAACGAGAAATAGATGAGGAGAATCCCCCTATCGGGCGTGAGAGGATTTGAAACAGCTTGAACTTTTACGATCCCTGATCAAGAAATTCCACCTAAAATCTCAGTATACCCACGGCATTATAAATTCATCAGTAATTTTTTCCTCGTTAACCGTATATTTTCATGTACAATTAATCAAAAGCTCTTTGTTCGTTTTTTTTTCAACGAACTTCATCATTGCTTTTTTTATATTTATTTCGTAAAATATTGCGCATCAAGGACATGAATTCTATCGACCGAATTAGTAGATTTTTTTTATTGAGCTGTGCAAACTCTCGCGCGCACTTAAATGCGAGAAGGAAAAAGCGGATTTAGCGCTTCCAAAACTGCTCCTGTTGAATAGGATTCCGGCGGAAAATTAGAACACGCCGGTGAGATAAAAACTCGAAAGGAAAAAAGCCGAGAACTGGTAGGATATACAGAACGATGAAAGCCGAATAGAGCGTGCAATCTGAAAAAGGAAAAAAATAAATTCGTACATAGCAAGCCTATAAAAACATTGCCCCATAAAAACAAGAAAAAAACAAGCCTCCTTTAAATTCCAGAGCAATCTTTGAAAACGTTATAAATTACCGAGAGTTTATCCCATTAAATAATTCCGCTAAGCAACTTAGCGTGGTATTAATCTCGCGATAATTATGATAATTATTTTTTTAATGAACGCGGACCGGAAACTCGATGACGTTGAGCTTTCTCTTTGAAAACTGAAATGAAACCAAAGTTTTAGAGAATTTGTGTCACGAGTAAGAAGTATACGCACACACAACTCCTACCTTTTAAAACTTAATAAAAAGAATATATTTTATAAAAGTGGAGGATAAAAATAGTTTTGTCAAAGTGGACTTGTTTTACGAGGTTAAGATTGAATTTTGCGTTTATTATCCAGGGGCTGCGGAGAAAAGTTCGAAACACGGGGCAGAGGATAAGGCGAATAGCATAATAACGGCGATGAAGGAAAGAATGAAACAGCGGGAGCTGGAGAAGCCCGAAATCTTCGAACTTATCCGGTAAGTAAAATTCGTTCGATTTATCGCTCTCGAAAATTGTCACCTGTTTTGTCATCGTTTCCTCGTCTACTCCATTCAAACGAAGTAAAGAAAAAAAAAAGAAAACCGGCGCACCGAATTGGCGCAGTAACTTTTTTAGGGACGAAATTCCACCGACGAACAAAAAAAGGCTCGGCTTGTTTTTCAGCACAAACGAATCGAAGGCGCGAAAAAGTAAATACTTCGATTGGCCTCGGGCTGTGAATTTTAACGAGTCAATCGTACAATCGTGATCGAAAATTCGCCGGAGCGCAATCGTGAAACAATTCGGAATTCTTTTTTTCTTTTGCCACTGCGAAATCGAGATGCGGCGTTGCGATCGATCGTTTCGGGTTAAATATGATCGCGTCAGATAAATTCATGATTTGCGACCGAGATAATTGAACTATCGGATTAAAGAAAATGTCAATAATCCGTCGCGGTATCGTGAAAACGCTCGAATTTCGACAAACGGTTGAATTCTCTGACAACGGCAAACCCAGTAATCAGACCACGAATATCCGAACCGAATAAAAATTGAATTAAAGATTGAAAATTAAAAATCAAAAATTTAAAATTAATGGTAGGAAGAAATATAGTCTAAAAGTATTTTTAAAATCTGCTCTTTTTGTTTTGCAAAACTTGAAAAAAAAGAAGATTTTTCAGATCGGTACATTTTTTGGCTCATTTGATAAAGCCAGAGAGGTAAACATTCTTCGAATGATTTTTTTGTGCTCGTTGCTCTGCCACGAACTACCGCGAAAACGAGGCATTCACATTTCATCGAGTCTCGAGCTTTTTGGTACGTTGCCATCGTCCAATCAGCGTCACGGTTAATTCGCTGGCGAAACTCGTGTCGAACCGAAGATTTTCCACGAGCTTTCTCCTCGGTTAATTACCAGAAACAGGCCAAAGGATACTTTACAATAATTATCCGTGACGTTAAAAATGCAAGAGAAAAAAAAATGTCAGAGTTTCGAAATAATGTAATCGAGGTTAAAGGTAAAAGAGGGAGAATTTCGAATAACGAGTAAAAGATTTTGATTTTATTTAAAGTTTGCGTTAGTATTGATAAAATTAAACGACGACTTCCGAAGAACCGATCACGTACATTTTCAGCGAGTAATTTTTCCGCTCCGGTGAACCGAGCACTAAACTTTGTAACGAAGAATAAATGGCGGCATGTGCGAAGGCAGGACACGTGTATAGATATAGAGAATGGTGACCATTATCCTTAGCGTCTATTCGGGAGATACGAAGCCCGGTATCTCGGTTGTTCAGTGACCCGATATTTCGTACATTCATTATGACAACAACGGAGAGGTTCCGAAACGCTTTCCGAGCTGTTTACCAACCGAGACGGAGTCCAATCTTGGACGATCGACGAAAATTTTCCTCCTTTGCTCGATCGACCAACACCGCTATATGTCTTTATTTACGGATTTAACTTTTATGAGATAATTTTTGTCGAAACGAACGTTTTTGTTATATCGATCGTAACTCGATTATATAGAAGGGATTTTTCTTTAGAATATATTTGTTGCATTTTTTTGAATACTTCCGTGCGAACCTGACGATAAAAACCGGTGCAATTTTCGGCCTGTTAATAATCGATGTTTTCGCGTCCGGATGTAGATTGCGTTTTTCCGCGTAAATAGCCCCGCGTCTGTTTTCTCGCCGCGAGCTCAATGCTCGGGAGAGAAAATTCCCGCAAGAGATATTATGCGCGAGTTTTTGGAAAAATTGCAATGAATTTTCGAAGGGTGAAAATGCACGGAGAAAAACATGCCGCGAGAGTATTCGCAGAACAGGGGGGAAAAAGAGTTATCGTTATTAACATTTTACGAGTTTAAATATGAAGGGATAATTTGAGAATAAATTAGCGGAGAGCGAAGTATTTGTTTCGACTCGAGTTTCGATTCATGTGAATCTCGTCGGAGTTTAGGTCAGTCTTCGGAGTCGACGACGAGGGTCATATCGGCCACATGACGTCGGTGAAGCAGTCGGTGCTGGACGGTACCAGCAAATGGTCCGCGAAGATCGCCATAACAGGTTTGTGCGCTCTCGATGTGTGCTCTCTCCTGTCTCCTTAATAACCGATATATCTCCCAGCAAATAAATATATGCAACACCAAAAAAAAAAGAAAATAACATTTAGCAAATCGATACTGTTCCGATCATCGACACGTTAATTTTGCTACAACAAATATTCCACCGAGTATATAATTGTGTCAGAGTATACAAAAAAAAAATACAAAGCTTCGATCGACGACTTTGCCCGGCGGCTGCAGCTCAAGTCAATAGTTATTGTTCCTTTTTTTCTATATGCCTGTCAATTTTGTCATTATTACTGTCATCTATATGGGTCGACGTACTTGCGTCTATATGTCTCGATGTCATTATATATTACGATTATTATTAATGTAAATGTTTTTTTTTTAATTTCGATTTAGTGTCTCGTTACGCCGATTGTTTTCAGCCGAACCCGACGTGCAACCCGCTGTTTCGAAAATGCCTTTTCCTTTCTTGTTATTCATCGACCGATGTCACTTTTCCTTTTTTTTTCTCATATATTTGGAAATTCCCAAGTGTACATTTTTCCTCGCAAATTTTCCCTCTTCGTTTCCTCGTGTATTCGTGGAATTTATCGAAAACGTATTATTCAAATGTATTCATCGACTTTTTTTCCCCATTGAATTCTTTTGGTGTTTTCCACGATCCAATTGATTGTATTTCATCTCTCAAATAATTTACTTGACATTTCATTGATTGATATTACCCGGCAATTGATTTAATCTTGAATTCCTCAATATTTTGTTCTGTGTCTCGTCGTCGTTTTTGTTTATCCGTTTATGTGTCATACGCATTTGAAAGTTCTGTGTCACGTACTAATTCTTAAAGCTAAGCCGATGCTGGTAGTTTTTTTTCGTGTCTTGAGTCAGGGTTTGTACTATTTCTATTTGCTGAAATTCTTGTCAATTTCAACAGATAAATATCCATAAAACAATGTATATTGTAACAAAAGAATATATATTTGACAGGTACTAAAGTCGATAAAGTTTCATATCAAAGCAGACAAATTTATCGTCGAGGGAAAATATTACCCAGGGAAAACAGTTTATTGAAAGGAAATATACGAAGATTGTATTCCCAACGAAGAGTATTTCCGAGATATCAACTGTCATCGGGATGCTCTGGGAAGTGTGTCAAGTTTTCATTGTCCTATTGCGAAGCCTGAACATTCTCTTCGGAGAGTCTTCAACTTCGGTGCAAGAGTTTCGCGAAAATCGAGCGAGGTTGATACCGTTATCGACTCGTTCAATGTTAAATCGATGATAAAATGGAAAATGGGAAATTTCTTCAGAAATAAAATTTGATGAGGATGGTAATTAAAAGAAATTTTTCAACATCGAATTCTCGTGTATGGGTACTGCGTGAATAAGCCGTCTGATGGATTCCTTCCGCCCGGATGAGTTTAATCCCGATTACGATCCGTGTAAGATTTAACAATAGGATTCGGACGATGTTTGCTGTTCGCCGAAACCGCTAACCCGTTCTCCCCCGTATCTTGATACGTATCGCAAACATTTCTCTCTGTAACGTCAAATCGATGGTTCCACGTTGGTTGGCCTGTGACGATAATTCACTTACGAGCCACAAGATGGCTTTCTGCACGTCGACCGGAATTCGACGGGCGAGTATCAAATTCCATTACCACACATCAGCTAGAATTTTTCTTCCGGTTGTTCCAATAACTTTCAAAAGTATTTTTTTATTCTTTTAAATAATTGTTCAATAATTTTATCCAATATATTTTGTAAATATTCCTTTATTAATCCTTCGTATGTACACTGGGTCTTTGAAGGAACAGTCAAATAAATTTCAAACTTAAATTTCTCACTTATGAATAAAGGGTGGCTTTCGGTTACCTCGCATAAAAAATCTAGATAGTTGTAGGGACTAAAGGCCCAAGGGAGGCTCGGGTCTGATAGTTCATCTGCTAATGCCAGCCAGTATTTTCGAAGGTAAATCAATGCAGTTTTTTTGTCTTTACTCGTAATTTTTCAGTTGTTTTTCACAACTAAAATTAATATTTTATGAAATTTGATGATGTTTTGGTTGTTTCGTATAGATTCGAATCTTAAAAACAAAACTTTTTTATATATTTCATTCATAAGTCCATTATTTTTCCATCAAAATATTCCCTACTTTTAGGAGCTTAAATAATACAAATTTTTGGAGTCTAAACCAAAGACTCTATATTTTTTTGAAAACTCATAGCCTAAACTACAAATGCCTCATTTATTTTTTCTCAATATCTGTTTAGTGTAGAGTTACGAATTTTTTAACAAAATTCCGTTTTTTCTACATTTTTAAACTATTTTTTAATGTTTATTAATAACGGGTTTGAACGTTCGACATTGACAACTTTTTGGCCATGTAGTGCATACTTCAAAAAGTAACTCAGAATTTTTTCCGAATTTTTAATAGTAGAGAATACTTAAAAAATCGACGGTTCCCTAAAAGACCCAGTATACACACGAAGAGTTAATAGTGTATTTCG
Organism: Cremastinae sp. A BG-2022a; assembly: GCA_030522545.1. Classification (NCBI taxonomy): domain Eukaryota; kingdom Metazoa; phylum Arthropoda; class Insecta; order Hymenoptera; family Ichneumonidae; species Cremastinae sp. A BG-2022a. The sequence goes on along the minus strand of JAPYYW010000312.1, from coordinate 13,566 downwards.
AATACAATTAAATTTATCTTGACATTTTATCGAGTTCCTTGACATTCGTACACACATAAATCTAAAGAAATTCTGACGTGAATCTTTCGATGATCGTTAACAAGACAGTCGTGTCGTCTCAAATCTTCCCTTTTGGCGAAAATCAATAATTCCATTTCGTAGAACAATATCTTATGGACCTTACGTGTACGAAGCTAAAACACGGACGAGCCATGCTCTATTACCAGGTATCTATGAAAAAAATCTGATTTAATCATAATAAAAAATAAAAGAATAAATTTAAAAAAATATTTGGACCGATTTTGAAAATTAAATTTAAAAAACTAGTGAATTGTTATTCGGATTTGTTATTTTAATTTAATTACTGAAGAATAAAACTTGGAAAAATATTCACGATAGACAACATTCGAAAGCTCGGAAATCCTATAGGGGATGAACATTTCCAAATTCCCTCGGGCTGGTTTGTATCATAAGAGGATCGAAGGTCCGACAACGTTACTTTTACGTGTACAAGAGAGTGCTCTGATAATATATATATATATATACGAATTCTAATGTTACATATAGAGTTATATATTCTCTGAAGCTCCCTCCAGGGGTGTCGCGAATGCCTATCGCAACCCCGGAGCCGGTGAGAGGCTCTTCTCAGAAATTCGATCGAAAGTCCATTAAGACCACGTGACAACTTGTTGTGGCCTGGTCTTCGTGTCTGTCCCATTTTCAGATCGACTTTTCCCCCGTGACAAAAATACATTTTAAAACCCATTTCTAAATACACGTTTAAATATTCACGAAAAAAAAAATATATGCATTATTTTCAGAAATACGATCGAAAGTCCATTAAGGCCACGTAACAACTTATTGCGATCGTGTGTTGTCGTGTTTGTCCTATTTTCAGCTCGACATTTCGCACGACAAGAATAATTCATTCAACGAAGCGATCTAAGCTCGTGGCGTATTTTATAAATCAGTGAATCATAAAGATGAAGAAATTTGTGAAAAATAAAGTGTCGGGAAGGTCTTTAATTCTTATTTCGAGGTCGTTTCCGAGTCGCGTACGAGCGATTTATGAAGAATACCTTCGGACGGGGTTCGATCGTGCACGGGGTGCGTTTCGAGCGATTTGGCGTCTCGCCACGATGAGAATATATAACGCGCGACGAACCGGACGAGCAACAAGTTTTCTTATTCCAACGACGACCAATTCCGAGTTGTCCGAAGAGAGAAGCTCACCCTCTTTTTACATTTCTTGAGCTTTTGAACCCAGCAACCTCGCGATGTTAATTTCACCATCGTTTTCTCCGCTGTCCCCCTTCCCCTCTTTTCCCGGCTTATCCCGATAACAGGTGGTCTATTTTGCCGTGACGAAAAAATAATCGCCTCGCGTTATATTCTTCCGGAGAGTAGAAAAAATTTTAATATCGCCGAGAGAGAGGAGGAGGAAGAGGAGGAGGAGGAGGAAGAAGAAAAATGGAGCGAAAAAGAATTGAGTCTCGAGCTCGTAATTACGCGATTTTGTCAATGTTGTTATTTTCAGCACGACATTTTCAGTCGACCCGGACACTCACATTGACAGTCTCGAGCAGGCCGAGCAGATCGTACTCGAAGGGACGAGCAAGTGGTCGTGCAAGATCGCCATTACAGGTGACCATCTCCAACGAATGACTTAAAAATAGCTCAAAGGAAACAAAATGAACGTAAAAAAAAGAAACAATAAACTGCAAAAGACGACAGATAAAAAGTAAAAAAAAAGGAAAACAACTATCATTCGTTTGTATAAATCATGTATAAAAAAGGAAACATATTTTTCTACCTCGTCCATGAATTCACCTCACATCTCTTCTCTATCGCTCACTCTTCTACTAATATACTCACTCTCCTAACAACAACTAGAAAAACCAATGAGAATCTTAACTGCGTTGCCACAAAAAAATAACACACACGCACACGCAGATCCACGAAGAATACGAAATTTTCGACGATCCTTGTCAAGCGGGGGAAAAAAAATTAATCGAACGCAATCAAGAGGTTCGTTCATGTTTAAATAATGCAAAATTTATTTCGTATTCACACGAAAAGAATGCTGAACCTGCCGGAAGTAAAAACCTTGAATTCTACACATAAAACATGGGAATAAAAATTTATGATTGACGAAAAATAATAAAAATAAAAAAATAAAAATATCGAAGGCGCTATCGTGATGATATTCCGTATGAAAAGTCCTAGATTTCCGGATGTGTATTCATGAACTCCATTCATAGATAATCGTCTGGAAAACTGCGAAGGAAAAAGTTCCTTGCCGGAGAAGGAGATGCGATAAACTCTCTCTCTCCTTTTCTCAGCATCTACATGTATATAAATTTGAGTACAAGTGCGTCGAGAGATCGATAGTTCAACGTACAGGCAAGTGCAGCGCCACGTAGTGCGCGGCCCGGTTGAGAATTTCACGTCTACTGCACATTTTACCTCGCGCACCGATTTGAGGAAACAAAATTCGAGGACAAAAGTGCAAGAAAAAAAAAGATGAGCAAAGATTCGAGACAATAAATTACTTCTATCTTTCGTTCAAAAAAAAAAAGAAAAAAAAGAAATTTCGGTGGCACGGAAATCGTGAGAAGTTTGAACGAAGAAAAGTTCGGTAGTTGTCTGATAAAACGGCCTATTCGTGGGAAAATTTCTACAGGAAGAGAAAGAGAGAAAAAGACACAAGTGAAAATTTGTCAGAGGGTAACAGTTGGCGCCACTTCCGTTTTCGTTTCGGTAATCAAATCCCTTGATTCGTCGAGCGCGAGATTCTAGATAGCTGTGCATAGTAGAGTGAGAATGCTCGGAGCTTTTACTCTCCGGTGCGTCCGTGCCACCGGGAAAGTCCGGTGCAGAATCCGAGTGCAGTCGACGGGAACAAAAAGCCCGAGGAAAAAAAAATATTTTAAAAGTCCACAAATGAACTCCTGTATTTTTATTAAATCGAGAAAGAAGAGCTTTCCAGTCTCTTTTTTCAAACTGCATTTAAAAAGGATACATCCTGTATTAAAGAAGACATGAAGCCTTTAATCAGTTTATGATAATAGAGCGCATTAAATTATGGCTAATCTCTATTCATTAATAAATTATTAAAAATTCATTAAAAATTTTCAGGAATTACCTATTATAAAGTCAATATCGTCGAGGATACGAAAAGATATTTTTCTATTTTCAATTCCCGATAAATCAGACTGGAGGTCCTCGAACACGAAAAATTTCCTCAGCTTATGTGAAAAAAACTTGCAACACAATTTTCTATTATTTATATCTCAGATATACCTGGCTAAATATACCTGAATAGTTCGGGGATCGTAAACATAAAGAAAAAGAGAAAATTAGTCGAGTGTAACGAGGAAAAAAAATTTTCAAATTTTCGTTAATGACCCGGTCATTAGTGTTTCCATGGTGATCGGTCGAGGGCGAGTGAAAAAAAGAACACGATCTTAATTGTCTGGATTTTCGACTCAATTTGAAATTAGTAAGCCGCAATAAAGTGTCGGGGTAAGACGTGTCGGGTCTCGCCATGTAGTTGGTTACCGAAAAATATTTCATAGAATTAATTCGAAAAGTTCAATCGAGTATCAGTTCCAGTTATTTTCAATCGTACGAAAAGTGAATAGTTAAGTGCTTCAAATTTATAATATCGTTTCAAAATACTTTTTTAAAAATGTCGGTGCGGATGTATCCTAAATAAAAAAAAAGAGATGAAACCTCTAATTAATTAATCGGAATAGAGTGAATTATACGAAGTTATATGAAGTGTGCGCCTAGAAGAACAGCAAAATATCAATTAAAACATGTCGAAAAAAAGCATTGTCGCTCGTTTTATTAAAATTCGAAACGACAAACACGATAAATGATAAAAAATTTTAATACTACGTACACGACACGAGAAATATTTCAATACTCAAAAATCAACATCGACGTACTGTTTTTGAATAATTCAGAATACAGGCACAGGGGAACGGCGAAGAAACTTGGAACGAGCCGGAACTGGATTTTCGAAAATTCAGACTCTAATTATTCTAAAGAGGCATTCGTAGCATGAGCATGGGTGTCTGTCTGTCTATATTTCTAATTCTTCCGAGTATCATGTATCTAACATTAAACACAGAAAATTTAAATAAACATAATTCAACTTATTTTCATATAAATAAAATAAATATTGTTTGCCTTATTTATTCTGTAATGAAAAAAAATGTTTAATATTATTTAAATGATACTCAAATCACCAGCACGTATCATCCACCCCATGAAAATTCATCGGTGTCTCGTCGATATTTAAAAAATGTTTTTAGATAATGTTTGTAATAATTTTCAATAATTCACGTCAAAAAGTGCACCTCGAATTTCACCGCCGAGCTTTTGCACGCTTACGAAATGGCTGTCACAAAAATAAAAACACACTTCCAATAATTGTACAAATTTTATCGATTTGTGACGATGTGATTCTGATGAATTGTTTCATTCAATTAACAAAATAATTTGAGACAGTGAAGAGAATTGGAATATAACGCCTGAAGCCAAGAAATATATTTTTATTTACTTCCAAAAATTTTCTATTTTTTTTTTCAATGTTGTAAACGATTTTACGTATAAAGTAATCTCATTAAAAAATTGGACAATCGTATTGAGTTAATTTCTCGTTAAAATGCAATGTTTTCCGGCACGGTGATTCTGGTCTCGGTGTTGGTAGAGCTGTCTCCTCGTTTTCTTCATTGTCTCGAATTACGAACGAACAAAATGAAAAACTTAACGATACGAACACACAAATAATGTTTCCAGAATTACGATTTTCCTGGAAAAAATAGGTCGAATCGAGAAATTATTTTGAATATTAATTGTGAAGAATCAATCGATGTTAATTGGTAGAAATTTTCAGAGGGACACTCTGATAAAAAATGTTGACTAAAATTCACTCCAATTTCCTTTCAACTGCTTCCAATTGCACAACTCGTTAATGGACCTAACTTTTCTCGAGACAGTTTTATTAGAGACAATCGAGAAATTACGTTCTCGAAAGATAGAGAAAAAAAAGTAATAATTTGATTTTACAAAACTTGACTGAACTTTGGGCAGGGAAATTTTTTATTGAGACGTTGCTGAGTGAATATTGAACTCAATTTCGGCGCCGTGAACAAAGTGACAAAAATTGGAGACAAAAATATCGGAAGGATCGCTCGAAACTTGTCAATTTGGAGAGTGTTGTCCACCGGAAGTGGCGGCTACTAATTCGGATAACCGATAGTAAAGTTTTATGGCGGATACGTGTAGAGCGTCGCGACGCGGACAGCCAGTTGCGAAACTCTGTAATTCCTGTTTCGTAGCTTCGTTCGAGAAACTACTCGTAGAAAAGTCCCGAATGGGAGTCCGAGAAAATACGTTCGAGTTTACCACACTTTCGAATCATACCGTCGGGACACTTTCCCTGCATTAAATTATTCTCGACGAAACGACTTTTCCGAAATACAACGTTCCCCTCTCCAATCGAAAACCGAAATGCTCGACCGCTCCTCCCGAACATTTTTTTCCGAAAGGACTTTACTTTTATTTCTTTTCATTCTTGCCCAAAGGTCAGTCATTGTCCGAATTAAACTTTTAGAATAAACTTAACGAAATCCACAAATCTTTTTCATGTAAACCTTAAGGTAGTTCTATCGGTACAGTAAAGTCAAAAGTTTTTGTCTCAATTTATTTCCTTACCATGTGATTTTTGACCTTAAGTCAATTAAGAAAAGTTGTTGCAAACTTTTTCAAGAATAATATATTCAGAATTTAAGATCATCCAAGATGACCTGTACTTGCCATATATAGGTATGAAAATAACGAGAAAAAAATCTTACTAATTTTTTTAAAAACTAAGGAAAGCTTCTTTGAAGTGTAATAAAGAGCTATGCTAAATTTTAAGAAGATTCATTTTGGAAGAATACCAAAAATTGGAATTTTTAAAATTTTAAAATTTTTTAAATTTGATACATACATATGCATACAAATCAAAGAAGGTTTGTGCAAATTTTCAATGAATTCCTGAGGAAACGATAAAACGATAGAACTACCTTGAATGCTCATAATCGAGAATTCTAAGAATAAAATTTATTAAATAAAAAAATATTTTAAAAAACATTTACTATCGTAGAATGAGATATTGATTGAATTTTTTTCAAAAAAAAAAACAAAAACGTCGCAGTCATCTGCGCTCAAGGACTCATCGCCAAGGATAAGAGTGGTACTTCGGATCCTTACGTGACAGTTCAGGTTGGGAAGGTGAAGAAGCGTACCAGGACGATGCCGCAGGAGCTCAACCCGATTTGGCACGAGAAATTTTACTTGTGCGTAAATTTGAAATGAATATTTATCAACAGAAAAAAAGAAACGATCGATTAAATATATTCGATGAATAATAAAATATTAACTGAAATGATAAAATCGTTGAAACAATGAACAGCGAATGTCACAACTCTTCGGATCGGATAAAAGTTCGAGTCTGGGACGAGGACAACGATCTGAAGTCGAAGCTGCGTCAGAAATTGACGAGGGAGAGCGACGATTTCCTCGGGCAAACGATAATCGAAGTTCGAACGTTGAGCGGCGAGATGGACGTCTGGTACAATCTGGAGAAGCGAACGGACAAGAGCGCCGTCTCGGGGGCGATAAGATTGCACATAAGCGTGGAAATAAAGGGCGAGGAGAAAGTCGCGCCCTATCACGTCCAGTACACGTGCCTTCACGAAAATCTTTTTCACAGTCTTTGCGAGAACAACGGAGGTATGGTAACGCTGCCCCAAGCGAAAGGAGACGACGCTTGGAAGGTTTACTTCGACCCACCCGGCGAAGAACTCGTCGACGAGTTCGCCATGCGATACGGAATCGAAAGTATTTATCAAGCAATGACGTAAGTATTGCTCAGATATTTTTCTTTATTAATTATTAATTAATTACTTTTTTTTCATATTATTATAAATAAATATTATTATTTTCATATATAATATAAATATATGATAAATATTATTGTTTTCATTTTTATCATAATTTATTAATTTTTTACTCAATTTGGAATAAAATTGAATTTTTGGTATTTTTTTAAATTATGAATTTCTTGGTTTGCGTCTAAAATAATAAGCCTTACAACACTTGTTTATTTGAAATAATGAAACTTCAGTTAAATCAACCAAGAATTTAGTTCAATTTGCAAAATAATATCGTTGAACGTATTGAAACAAATACTTTGTTGAATCAACCAAATTTCGTTTTCAGTGTGGGAAATTGTCGATCGAAAAGGTTATCGAAACTGACAAAATTTTCAAAAATTGGATTTATAGTTGAAATAAAGGAAATATATAAATTATTTGAATATGTTTTGAAAATCTAGTTGCATGAAAAATCAGTTTCGGATGTTCAACTAATAAATTATCAGAATTAATCAAAAAATCAAAGGGACATTATCTATAGATAAGAACGAAATTAAAAAAGTGTTATCTTACTTAAAACTATATCATTAAGATTCTAACTGGATTAAAAAAAAGACAAAATTGAATAATTTTCGAACGAGATGGCTGCGTTTTGTACAATCTTCAGTAAATTTTTAAATAGTCATGAAAGTGCTTCATCACTACAGTCAAATCAAAAGTTTTTATCTCAATTTATCTTCTAAAGTTTATTAAGAAAAGTTTATTTCAAGAACAATATACTTAAAATTGTCATCCAAGGTGACCTGTAGTTGCTTGTATACGTATGAAAATAACAAAAAAAAATCTTACCAATTTTTTTAAAAACTAAAGGAAGCTTCTTTGAAGTATAATAGAGAGCTATACTAAATTTTAAGAAGATTCACCATCTCAAATTGAATCTTAAATCTTGAATCATCTCGAATTGAATCGTTTTAACAATAAATATCTCGATTTCTACGTGGTGAATCCTCTTAAAATTTGATACACACATATGCACGTCACATAAAAGAAGATTTGTGCAAATTCTCAATGAATTCCTATAAGAAAACGATAAAACTACAGAACTACCTTAAATTGAAGAAATTGTAATTATTAATCACGAAAATAGTTCGATAGAGATTATTACTATCGTATCATTAATATCGCAGGCACTTTCACTGTCTCTCGACGAAGTACCTGTGCCCAGGTGTGCCTGCCGTGATGTCGACCCTGTTGGCGAACATAAACGCTTACTACGCCCACACGGCGGCAAGCTCCGCGGTCTCGGCGAGTGATAGATTCGCCGCCAGCAACTTCGGAGTAAGTTCCTGACCCACTTGTACCCTAAGAGGAAGCGTTTGTCTCATTTCCTTCGAGACTACTACACAGATATTGCATCAAACGCGAGAAAACGTCTCGAGCAACCGCGGGAGAGGGAGAGGGAGGGGGGCAAACATGGAAAATGGATACGCGTCCAAGGGTGTTTCCACTCGGAACGATCTAATTTTCCAACAACAACAACAACAACAAAAAGAAAACTAAAATGAAAGGAAATAGCAGAGTAAAGAAAAATCGTGAGGGAAAAAGATTTTATACGTAACGAATTGATGAAAAAAGAAAGAAAATTAAAATTGAGATTGATGGGGGGAAGAAATAGTTTTGGTCGAGCGAGGAGACTTTTGGACGGAATGGAGCGTGTATTTCATGCGCGACTTTCCCCAGGAGCATCGCGGTGAAGGATGGACAACTCGAGAAATGCTTGTGCAATTTCCCGAGACTCGTAGTCCATTCGTTATTCGTCGTCCGAGGGAGAGGTTTTCCAGCAACAATATTATACACACGGTCAAAGGGTGGGGGGGGGAACCCCTTGATACTTGAATTTGCAAGCGCTATAAATCCTAGCCCCGTTTCACTCGATTTTCATCCAGCAAACTCGGCGGCGGAACGTCGAGATTGCTCTGGCGATAAAGCGAAAGCTGTTACCTAATCGTCCCTGTTCGGAGCCTCTAGGAAGATATTTGATAGATTCGAAAGGAGAATAATGACAGAGTTTGTTATAATTTATTTTTTCAGAAAGAGAAATTCGTTAAGTTGCTGGATCAACTGCACAACTCGTTACGAATCGATTTATCGATGTATCGTAACAATTTCCCGGCGTCGACACAGGAGAAATTGATGGATCTAAAGAGCACGGTCGATCTCCTGACGAGCATTACGTTCTTCAGGATGAAAGTGCAAGAACTGTCATCTCCGCCGCGCGCGAGCACGGTCGTTAAGGACTGCGTGAAGGCGTGTCTGAGATCGACGTACCAATTTTTGTTCGAGCACTGTTACGATCTCTACAACCGCGAGTTCCAGGTCGATCCGAACGAGGCGAAGCGTGATCCGGAGGAACACGGTCCGCGCCTCGATTCTCTCGACTTCTGGCACAAATTGATCGCGCTCATTGTCTCCGTTATCGAGGAGGATCGGAACAGTTACGCTCCTGTGTTGAACCAATTCCCCCAGGAGTTGAACATTGGCCAACTCTCAGCGGAGACGATGTGGTCTCTGTTCGCCGTCGACATGAAATACGCCCTCGACGAGCACGAGCAGCATCGCCTGTGCAAATCCTCCGCCTACATGAATCTTCATTTCAGAGTTAAATGGTTGCACGCCAATTTTGTAAAAGACGTTCCTGCCTACAAGAATTCGGTTCCCGATTATCCAGCCTGGTTCGAGCCATTTGTCATGCAGTGGCTCAACGAGAACGACGACGTCTCACTCGAATATCTACACGGTGCCTTCAGCAGAGATATGAAGGACGGGGTCAGCCGTATTACCATTTTTATACACTATTTATTATACTATATTATATTCTTATACACATCTCCTTACACATATCCTCTTTCACAACCATACACAATACAAATATACACAAATTATTATACTGTATTATATTCTTATACACATTTCCTTACACACATACATATCCCCTTTCAATTTTCACTTACACGTAATTATTGTATATTCTTATTTTAAATAAATATTCACTTGCCATTTGAAATGCGATTCTAGTTCCAACGAAGCAGCGAACACGCCCTTTTCAGTGTCTCCGTCGTGGACGTCTTCACGCAGTTGACCCAGTGCTTCGACGTCGTCTCGAAGCTCGAGTGTCCCGATCCCGAGATTTGGAAGCGATACATGAAGAGATTCGCCAAAACGATCGTCAAGGTGCTGCTCTCGTACGCGGACATCGTGAAGAAAGAGTTTCCGGCGCATCTCAAGGACGAGAGAATCGTAATTATTTGTCAATTATCGAATCGCACATTTTTTATTACTTTGGTACACGCGATATTTATTTTATTTTCCGAAAAAAAAAATCGACGTATTCTCGATATTCCAGGCGTGCATCCTCATGAACAACATTCAACAACTTCGAGTGCAATTGGAAAAGATGTTCGAGTCGATGGGCGGGGACAAGCTGGAAGAGGACGCGGCAAATATTTTGAAAGAATTGCAGCAGCAGCTTAACAGCGCCCTGGATGATTTGGCGATGCTATTCGCGAAGAGCCTCGAGCCAAGGATAACGGTCTCGGTGAGAGAATTGGGCGACCTGTTGCTCGCGATAAAGGGCGGCGGGCAAGTCGGTGCCACTCAGCCGAGCCAGCCAAACCAGGTTACCGTCGAGGCCGACGACGTCCTCAGACCTCTCATGGATTTGCTCGACGGATCGCTCTCGCTCTACGCCCAAACCTGCGAAAAAACCGTGCTCAAGAGATTGCTCAAGGAACTGTGGAAAATAGTCATGAGAATCCTCGAAAAGACTGTCGTATTACCGCCAATGACCGACAAAACTGTGAGTCTGTGTTATTTTTCATTTTTTTTTTTCAAATTAAGGATTTTGTGTTAAAAATCACAAATGATGGAAAATATTTGACAATTTTGCATAATATTAAGGTAAGAGTCGCGTGACAGTTTATTCAAAAGTTTGACTAAATGTTTTAACTAAATGTTGAATCATCACTTGAATTTTTTTGAGACAGAATTTTTTCAAAATTTCTACTGATATTCTTTGATATCACATTAACATGTGTGCAAAATTTAGAGAAGCTTCACCATGTGGTTATCGAGATATTTGTTTCAAAAAATTACCACTTTTAAAATGGGCTCTTATGAGACATTGAAAAATTTAATGACTTTCAACAATTAATAACTCGATTACTAGATGGTGAGGCTTCATAAAATTTGACATACATTTCGACATGACCTCAAAGAAGATTTGTGCAAATTTTTAGGAAATTATATCTCAAACGATTTTACGCGACTCCAACCTTAAATAAAATTTCTAAAAGATTGTGTAAAAATTTCACGACATGTGGGAAGCTTCTCATTAAGATATTATAACTGTTAAAAATGGCTATTTTTTGTATCTTCCCATAAGAGCACGTGTTTGAAATTAAAATTTCCTATAATAACTATCTCAGTAACAAAATTCCTAATTTAAGTAAAATCTTCCACTGATTTTTGTATGGTGTCAAAGAAGCTTCATGTAATTTTTCAAAAAAAATTCATAATTTTTTTGTGCAATCACATAGAGAGTGGACCTGTCATATTGGATAATACCTTGAATTTCAAATATGTTTTTCTTCGATTGATTTTCAGCAACTTTTCTTAATAAATGTTTACTCTCAAACTTCGTATAGGAGAAAAATGTCAAAATTTTGATTTTTTGCTCTACGAACACAACACCCTGAAAAATGATTAACCGATACGTCTATAAAAATTGCTTATTTTTTCTTGTAGATGATGTTCAAAAATCTTACCGACAATGCCAAAAATCTTGCTGCCAATGCCAAAATCGAGGACATGTCGAGGCTGTTCAAAAACCACATGGCCGGAAAGCCAGATGTCAAAAACGCACTGAGTGGAGTCATGGCAAGAACCATTAATTACATCAATATGTTAAAATAATGAAAAAGTACCCAAAATATGATAAAAATGTTAACGATGTGATTTTCAGGACATATCGAAGGAAGTCGAGAAAAATCTTTCGCCGAAACAGTGCGCCGTACTCGACGTCGCACTCGACACGATAAAACAATATTTCCACGCGGGTGGAAGCGGCCTGAAGAAGACTTTCCTCGAGAAATCTTCTGAGCTGCAGAGCTTGCGTTACGCTTTGAGCTTGTACACGCAGACGACTGACACTCTCATCAAGACATTCGTCACGACTCAAATCAACCAGAGTAAGTCTTCCATTTATTTTTTTTTAATACATATACAAGAAAAATTGAATTAAAGTGACAAAAAAATAGTAAACAGGATCTACACTAACATTGTATACCAAAAACATAGGAAATTGTAGTTAAAAAATGAGCAGCGCGTCACGAATAGTTGGAAGAAGATTTTCGCATTTTTTAAAGTGTGGAAATGCAATTTTCTTTTTTCTCGTAATTTTGTAAATGGGAATTGTGGTAATGAGAATTGTCGGGAATTTAGTGCCTCTGAACGATGCATCAACGTTACGTCAACGTCAGCGCTCGATGAGCAGCGAGAGGCCGGACGAAGGGGAGGGAGCCGAGGGCATGGAGGGCCTCGAGGAGCCCCTTCGCCAGAGCAAGCCTCCTCTCCGTCAAGAGAGTCGACCAGGTACCAGAGACTACGCACTCTGAGACCGAAATCAAAGCTTTTCATATCTTCAAATATGTTTTCTTTTTTTTTTTAATTCGACACCATGAGCACTCAAAGCGAAAATAGTTAAAAATTAGGTTGCTGAAATTGCTGCTGCGCTGCTAATTTGAAAGAGACGTATTTTTAAAAAAAGTGCGTCTCTCATCGATCACGAATGAAAAATACTCGCCACGATTCAATCGCACATTGTAAATACAATATGAACACGAAAAAAAAAGCAAATCGAAAATTCTCATCGACGATCATTTTTCTTCGGAGGATGAAACCTTTTTTAGGACTCGCATTACCCATGATAATAACGCTGCTATACAAAAGTCGAGTATTTAGAATAGAGCATGTAGTTTGCTCTAGATTTTAGAGACTGGAAGGAAGGAACGAGGGATTTGCGTAGAGATATTTTAGTGCGAATTTAGAAATCGCAAAAAGTTGATAATCGACTTCTAAAACGTGCTTTTGTTGGCTATTTTTTTCAGACACCGTTGGAACCGATAGCAGTTCCGTGGGTGAACTCAGTATTCAGGTCGATCTATTTACACATCCCGGAACAGGCGAACAAAAAGTTACTGTCAAGGGTAAGTGGAAACAAGTGCCAATTAACCCTTCGTGGACCATATGGGTCTTTTTCGACCTAAGCAATTTTTCCCCCTTGCACCCTAAAAAAACTTAGTAGTGAGGGGTACTCGATTCCCAAGCTGCATCTCGATCCAGCAGTTCTTGTGCAGACAGCAGAGCAGAGAAATTTCGGCTCGGTCAAAAAGGACCCATATGGCCCACAGTATTTCGCCAATATAAATGGATTGAAGTGTGACGAACAACGGGTCAATTTTTGCTTAGAATGCACAAAATTTAAGGGGTTTCGATAGCCTTGGCGAAAATAAATGAAGTTTTACATGTTAAAAGTATAGGGAATCGAAATTCATTAAGAACACGATGAAAATTTGAA